>VYZU01024772.1:66841-157892 GCA_013401355.1 Ceyx cyanopectus | reverse complement strand
ATGTTTCTGAAAAACCATTTAGTGCAGAAGTAATTGGAAAAGAAAAGGAAAAATACATTGAAGTGAAGATTGCCATCTAACTTCAGCCTTGGGTGAATACATTTCGGGAGCTTGTAGAAGATCTGGAGGAGCACATCCATCCATGCACTGGACACGAGGAAGTTATTATACCATTGTTTCCACTTTTTTCCTGAAAGCAACAGCTGTTACTTTTGTCCTGCCTTATCCCTTGCTTTAGAGTACCTTTAATTTTGGCTTTGCCCCCCTGTTGTTCATCAGCTGGCTGCTGACCAAGGTTTTCCCTTCTGGAGGACAGGGAGCATCCAGGTGTGAGTCTGGTGGAGCTGCTCCAACAGCCAGCCTCCCTTTCTGCCCCATTTCTCTCCCAAAGCACAGTTCCCCCAGCTGGGGATGAGCATTTCTCTGGACTTGGCAGATGCCTTGTGCCTGTAAATCTCATAAGTGGTTTGCCCAGTGTCCTCAGCAGACATTTCAATCCCTGGTGGAGCGAGTAGCTGTTGCTACCTATAGCTCCTTCCCACCTGCATTTCAGAATTGACAAAATCAAGCAGCTGATGAATGTTATTTTGTTGTTTTGTTGATTTTCTTTTTCAGGTGTGATAGGTGAAATCTGCTCCATCTTCAAATGCTGATGCCAGAGACTTCACCCGAAATATTGCTCTGTCTGATGTGGTGAACTGATCCAGATTTCTCCAGGCGATTTGGCTGTCTCACCAGGAGCAAAACCCAAGGGAAAATTGCTTTGCTGTCTTTTTAACAGTTCTAGTTTGACTAGTGAAAGTAGCATGAGATCAGTTGCCTCCATGCTGCTTTCTACCAGTTGGGAATGGGAGAAGCTAACACACAGTTCATCTTTGGTACTCGGACCCTGCAGCCAAATTCTTGACTGAGGTAAATTTATGGCAGTAGAAGAATCACCCTATTGTTTCCAATTATCCTCTTTGGAGTTCCTGTATTGCTCAACATTGTCTAGTACTCTAGAAACTCTGGGATTTAAAACAACCAAAAAAAAAAGTCATTACTGGTACTATTTTCTGTGCCTCTCAGGCTGTGCAGCTGGGTTGCCTTAGTTACCACCAATCCAACTGTGAGAGGGGAGGGAGAGGCACATGAGAGATAATACATTTTTTAAACCTCCAATACTGTATGAAGCAGTTTGTCTATAAATAATAAAAGAAATTTAGGGTCTGGCATTTTTCAGTTGTTCTGAAAGGGAAAAACAAGGTTGTATTTTTTGACAGCCTGGATTTTCCAGCTCTCAGAAGTGATATTGAATCTTTTTTTGGTCAAGCACAGGACATAACTTTAAAAATTACTTGAAGCTGAAAGTTGCCATCTGTAGACTTTGCAATAAGGTGAAAAAGAGTAAATATTTATGTAGCTGGCTTTAGGAAAAGCAAGAGTGACCTGAAGCTGCAGAGGAACATGGAGGAGAGCCTAGAGGAAGCAAGCTATGCTGTGGAACAAGCTTCATTTGTAGTCTGCCCCAGGCTGCAAGTCCAGAAGCAAACCAGGCTTGCCACTCACAGGGAGCTATTTGTTGATCACTTCTTGCACCTTTGAACAAACACAATTTATTTGTGCACAAAAGCAAGAGGGAAAGGAAAAAGCAGCAGCTGCCCCAGAGACTTTCCTTCTGGGGTGAAGGGCCTTGGCAGATGCCACCAGTATCAGGTCTAACTGCTTGGTGGCTACAAGTCTTATCAGAGAAGAAAAGACTTATCTAGGTGTGCATTATTCTGAAATTCACACTGTTCCCTTTAGGGGATTGAGCAGGAAACAGAAGGCAGAAGTGCCATTCCATGCATCCTTTCTTATGGGGTATAAAGGAGGTGTGCAGGGTGGAGGTGAAGAGGTCTGTCCTGCACCACCACAGGTTGTTCTCCTTTGTGTGTTTGGCTTTTCTCACCGTGGCTGGTTTTATTTTTTTTCTTTCTGCAGGGTCATTTTAACTGCATTTTCTCCCTTATTGTGATGGGAAGGTGAGACAGGAAAGGGTAGGATGACAAAAAGTCCACGGAGGCATTTTTGCTGCACAAAGAAAGGTATGTTGGAATTGTGTCTTCATTCCATTTGAAACTCTTTTCACTCTGGCACTGCTGAGCCAAAGATTTGTCTCAGTCAGGAACATATTAAGACTCTGGCATGCTGCAATTTGGAATAGCTTCCTTCTGGCCATGTTTCAATGCTTATGGGGACCTCGTGATCAATACCAGCATAAGGAAGTCCTACCCTTCTCTTCAGTGGGGTGGGAAGGACTCAGGGGTGATGGGCAGGAGCTTATGGAGAAGATATTTTGACCAAGGGCCCCATATTGTCAGACTGCAGCCTCGGGTGCCATGGAGTTGCCAGCTCTTAGGGTGCATCTTGCAGCTGCTTTTGTCAGTGTCCAGCATCTCCTGGGAATGCTGCCAGGCCTGGGGGTGAAGAGCTGAGGATGCATGTGAAGTAGCAAGAGTTTGCACAAACTGGGGGGGACTGTAACTTGGAGTGATGAAACAACAGTGTAACTCTTAAAGGCTGTGACTTTGTGGATCCTTTGAAAAATATGGACAGAGAGGTGGAGCTATCACACACAGGAGGCCTCTGTGGATTGCAAGCACCAGAGGGTATCTCAAATGCTGTCTTTATATGTATTTTCTGAGGTTACATTCATGCTGTAGCACAATTGGGGTTGCTTTTCAGCCTCTCTGTGTGCACAGAAAAGGTTTTGTTTCTGTAGGAACCTCTTAAATGCACATCTCTTCAGTGAGGGTATTTAGTCAGCTGTTCCAAATGCATCTCATTTTGGCAGTTAATTTGATCTCTGCTTGGCACGACCTTTTGTCCCATTAATTAACACCTTGGAAATCAAATTCTCTTAATTCTGATTATCTCCAGCTTATGCACCAGGAGAACTCTACGCCTGAAATGACTAATGCGTGCTGGGTGATGGAAAAAATCTGGTACCTAGATGTATCAGGTACCAGATCTCATGTAAAGACCTCTCTTGTCTTCTGATGATGATGTGGTCTTTGATTAGTAATAATTACTCTTTGAGATGCCTCTGAAACCAGAGTTAGTGTGGAAAGGCTGCAGCTCTGTTTTCATTTACCAGCAATTCCCATCTCGTGTCATGTTTCTACCAAGGGTAGAATTCATCCCAAAATTCCAAACGTGGCCATGTAGAGCAAGTGACTTATTTGCAAAGGTATCAAGTGGTGAAGTTGGTTATTCAGCACATTTGAAAGTCAATCTGCCACTTCTAGGTAGCTGAGCATGGATGGTGAGAGACTAGCTACAGACACCCTGCTTTGGCTTGACAGGCATGTGAGACTTCACAAAATGGATCAGGCATCAAATGTTCCCTGAGAACAGAGGGAGGTTGTCTTATTTATTTTCAGAGGTGTTTTTTCCAGCACTTTTTTTTCCCTTTCATCAGAAAGCTAGTTTCAGAAATTGCAAATGTTCACACATTTGTCCTAAATAAAATACACACGTTTTCCTGACAGAAACACTTTCATCCTCAAAAACTTAATCTTGAATGAAAAAAGAGAATACCACAAAGGAATGTAGTAATAATAATAATGGTGATGATGATAATATGGTATCCCATGCCAAATACCCAAAGCTGCTTCATTAGTTCTTTCTTCTACTTGCTAATTGTGTTTTCCTAAACTACTTTTATTATTTTAACCCAATGTTCATGCTGGTAAGAGGTGCTTTTGAGCAACATTAGAGAAACTTGGTCCAGCCTTTTATCTGGAACCCTTGCTCTGATTTGTTCTCTGTTAATAACTGGTTATGACCTGGAAATCTCCATCAGACACCCAAATGCCACCCCACAGTGTACAAGGGCCCCTTCTTCTCCCCACCTGCCTTGGAAATCACTGTGATTTTTACTTATTTTTTTTCATATGGATAAAAGTAACAAACAAAACTTGGACTCACCCCATATCATACGGTTGAGGAACTCCCCAAAGTTGTAGAAGGAGATGATGATGGCCACACTACCTGCAAAAAAAGCTGCTAGCCCAGCTGGGCTGAAGAGGGCAAACAGAGGATACACCCACTCTCCTGTTACAGAATAAATCCACAGGACCCTGGGCAAGAAGAGGAAATGACCTTTGGTTAGGACCATTCAGTCAGAAGAACCACTTCATTATTTCCAACTCCTGAAGGGCCAAGTCATCAAAACAGCCTCAATCCAGAGGAAAATTAGATCAGCTGTGGATGCATCTCCTCAGCATTTGGCTGTTTGCTGTGAAGCACACTTGAGGCACTGCTAAATTAGATGGGTTTCAGCACGGGTTGAAATGCTCATGATGTTCTGCTGTCACCCTGGTGGCTTTGGCTATTAATGGTAGTAAAATAACAGTAAAATAGCAAGCCTCAGAAATGGCTCTTCTAAGTGAAGCTTATTTGAATAAGTCCTCCCAGAGCTACAGCAGCTTTTCAGCCCTCATCCATGACCATAACCATCCATAAGCTTCCAGGAGGCAAAAAGGAACCTTTTTCTCTTGGTCTCAGAGAATGAGCAAATAGATAGGAAAACAGATGTAGCTGCTTTGCTCCTTTGTGCCAGAGCCATTTGGAAAACACTGTTTGGCAAAGGGAAAGAAGGAGAATGAAGAGGATTAATGTGTCTGCTTTATAGGACTGCTTCTACTGAGGGCCTCTCTTTCTGCCTTTTTTCTTCTTTCAAAAACCATCCTCATCTCAAAAATCACTGACCCAGGCTGCCCAGAGAGGTGGTCACTGCCCCATCTTTGGCATCATACCAGGTGAGATTGGCCAGGGCTCTGAGCACCCTGCTCTAGTTGCAGATGTCCTTGCTCCCTGCAGGAGGGTTGGACTGGATGAGCTTTAAAGGTCCCTTCCCACCCAAACCAGTCTATGGTTCTATGATCTTCTAGGGCAGGTCTCCAGTGATTATTCTGAGATTCTGCCACTCCAACAACAGGCAGCACTTCCCTAAAAAGAAACTTTGGATTCCAAAAGTCCCCAAAGGTTTCATTCTTGCTTAAACTCCCTCCCCTCCCCCGACATCTGAGTATTGTGCCATACTTCCCACGACCTGTGCTAACGTGGGAGCACCATCCCACTCTCTCTGATGGCACCCAGCCTGCAACCTCACACTGAGCAGCATGTCTCAGAGAAGTGACAAACGGGCTGCCCCACCAGCCTGGAGCTGTGTCATGAAAATGAGAAATGGGAGAGAGCTAAAAAAAATAAATTCTGAAAAGATGATTTCTCTGTCCTCTAGTTAGAGAAATAAAGGGGTAAGGCATAAAAATATAGAATCATAGAATTATCAGGATTGGAAGGGACCTTTAAATCTCATCCAGTTCCAACCCCCCTGCCATGACAGGGACACCTCCCACTACAGCAGATTGCTCAGAGCCCCATCCAGCCTGACCTGAAAAACTTCCAAGGATGGGGCTTCCCCCACCTCTCTGGGCACCCTGTGCCAGTGTCTCACCACCCTCCTGGGGAAGAAATTCTTCCTAATGCCTAATCTGAATCGACCCATCTCTAGTTTTGATCCATTCCCTCTAATCCTATTACTGCCTGACAGCCTAAAAAATCCCTCCCCAGCTTTCCAGTAGCCCCTACAGATCCTGGAAACCACAGTAAGTTCTCCTTGGAGCCTTTTCTTCTCCAAACTGAAATGTGGATTTTTACCTTGTAAAAAAACCAAGATTCACTAATCCCCACCTAATGGGTAGAGTGGAGAAATGGAGGGGGTAGGAACTAGAACAGCCTGGGCTGAAAGGTGGAAATGTTTCGTGTAGAGATTCATTTCCACGATTTAAGGTTCTTCCATCAAACCAGCAGCGCTGGGCACAAAAGGGCACAGCCAGGCTGAGCAGAAATACTGAAACCCAGATGCTAACTGGAGCCCTTGCAGGTGCCAGCATGTGTGCTTCTCTGCACTGGGCTGCTGGTCTCTGCTGGTGTCACAAAGGGCAAAGCAGAGAGTGACAACCACCTTTATTTTAGCTAACGAGGGACTAGGTTATCCCAATGCAGCCGGGCAGCTGGTGGCTGCACTAAAGCACTTCCAGCTTTCTGACTTGGTGGGAGCTCTGTGTTTCCAAAAGGTTTGTTTGGTTGGTTTGGGGTTTGGTTTTTTGTTTGTTTGTTGTGGGGTTTTGTTGTTGTTGGGTTGGTTGGTTTGTTTGTTGGTTTGGGTTTTTTTTTCATCCTGGGCCATACCTCCAGATTCCTGAACTTACTCATTGTGATCACAGAATGGTTGACAGATTTTGGGGTTTAGTTTGGGGATTTGTTTTTTTAGGTTTAGATTATGGGCTTATAGGTTTGGGGGTTTAGTTTTGGGCTTGTTTTTTAGGTTTTTGTGGTTTGTTGTTGTGGGGTTTTTTTCCCCTAGGTTTTTCATAAAAAGCACCCCATGAGCTGCAAATACAAATTGCTCATTTCTCACAGGTTCATTATTCTTATAGATTCATTTTTTCAGAGGTTCATTATTCTGAAGATTTCATGTTACCAAATCTCAATTTTTGCCAAGGTTTTACCTTGGCTGTCAGCAAGTCAGAAGCAGACAAGGTGCAGAATTACTGGGAGGATAGACTGAGATAACAGCCCTGGGTATAACCCAAGTAGATAAACTGCTATAGGATGCAGATACTAAGGAGGGGTGATGTGCTCTTCTAGTACAGTGGGATGCAACTGAGGGATTTAACCTGTCCTCTCATTACCTGTCCATTCATATTCACGGGACCACTGCATTCACTGGAGGAAAAAAGAAGGTATCTCTAGGAAAGTATCAAATGGAAAGATCCAGAAAGGAGGAAAGAATGTGTTGGCCACGTATGAGCTCTCTGAGGCTGTGGTTAATTCAAAATTAAAAGGTTGTGAACTGAAAATGAGCATGCAGTGAAGGAAAAATATTTTGATTCCTAAGAGAGGGGGGTAGGGATGGATTTCAAGAGAACCATCAATCTCTAGGCTTAAACTGGTTCATGTTTGTTTTGGTTTGGCTTTTTGAGGTTATTTGCTGCCTCAGGAGGAGAGAAAACAACAGTATTGAAATCCCAATACCTTTATCTAGTGTCAGGGCCCTGGGACACAGGGGACAAGTGCTCTAAGGGACACCTTCCACTTGGGATCCTGGCAGCACCATCAATTCAGAGGAGATAATGGGAGGGCTCAAAGGTGTTGATGCTTGTGTTGATCCTCACCCTTTGATGAGGATTCAGGTCTGGCCTGAGCTGTGTCTCCTGAGGGGTGGAATTGCTGAGCTGATAGGGACTTTAGGGGAGGAAAGCATGGCACACATGGCTGCAACAGTTGCCTGGAGAGCTGTCTGGTCTCAAAGACAGTAAAAGGCAAATGCTGTCAGAAGACAAGCAAAACAAAGCTGGTGTTAAGCAACTGTGTGAACCAGAACATAGAAAAGGAATTTAGGAAACTGTGGTCATAATTCTTTTAGGCTCAGGGCTGCGTTAGGATGCCTCCTAACTCGGTTGCCTCCTGCAGCAGTGAAGTTTGTTGTTTCCACAGCCACTCTGATGGCTTTCAAGTCCCAAGAGCATTTCATCTATGCAGTTTATTTTCTATTCCAGATTTTCATATGATGGGCTGAAGGTAGTCTCTAGCTGAGAGTGGGAACTGGTGGGTAGGAATGGGAAGAATGGGTTCACTCATAGTCCCAGTGACTTGGAAATCTCCCTGCTGACCAGTTCTTCTGTATCCTCCAACCTAGGGCCATATGTGTCCTGACATCTGGAAAGTTGACATTGCAGTGTGCCCTGAAGCTGTACAGACCTGTCCCTAAGCTGGGTCTCAACATACTCAGAGTGGTTTGAAGTGTTGGCAGCTGCCCATAGTTACCTGGAGCAAGGAGTTCCTCCAGACCCCAGAACTGCAGCGTCGATGCAGATTTTTACCATGCTGTAAGATTTGCATTCCCTCATCTGACAAGTACAGCATTTGGCTTTGTCTTACGAAGTAGATCACTTGAAGAAAACACTTTGAAGTAATTCTTACCAACTGATATAGAGAAAAGCCACAAATCCCAAAAGGACCAGTCCCTTCTTCTTTGCCGGGTAGCGATGCGGCAGCGCCAGGATTTCCAGGACAGCGAATGGCAGTACAGCTGTGTGCTGAGGAGAGGAGAGAGGCTGTCACTGACCCGCCACAAAGCTCAAGAGGCTGCTCATGAGTAAAAGATTAATTAACAACACTGACTGTCATTGTATACAAATGAGCATACTTATTTTGTTGTTGTTTGCTTGGGTTTTTTTTTGTTTTCCCAGTGAAGAATTACCCCGGCAGTAACTAGCATGGGCACTTTCTCATTAGTATCAGAATGACCCATGTTATTTTCTAACAGGTGAGTTTTCCTTCTGCATTTTATAATGCAAAACTTTTTGTTGTTGTCGTTTTAATTCCCATTAGAGTACAACAGATATTGATGTTTATAGTTCTGCGCACTTGATGTCAAAAGTCTCCTACTTGAACTCATTAAGCAATCGCTGAGTTGCTTTCATGTTCTCTTCAAGTTGTTCTTGTATTTTATTTATTGTCATTTATTATTTAGGCCAGTGCAATTGCAGAGTGTTGAGCTTCTCTTTGTAAACTGAAAAACATGGGAGTAAACATTCAGAGGACTTAATTTAGCTGTGATTCATGATGAGGAAGGGACTTCAAACAAGCTTAACCAAGAGTCAGTAAAGAGTTAGTTAGCTTGTTGGAAAAGCTTTTTGTTCTTCTCTCTTTTTTTTAAGGTGTTGGAATTTTATGAAGCTACATCGGTTTCAAGGGCTTTTATGATGGTTACTGTCTGAAAACTGAGGATTTTCAGCACAGGGCAGATAGTTTGGAGGTGTGCAGCTGCCTCCAGAGGGATGCTTCTCACTCGAGAGGCTGGGAACACAGCAGAAGTCCTTCAGGAGTCAGATGTTAAATAGACCACGTGGATATATTGGGATGCCAACAACTCAACATGTTGTCTGATTTGTGGCAGCTTCAGAAAATAATTTGTTGGGGTGAAATGTCCTCACTAAATGTTTTGTAACGTTTTCCCTGTCTAAGCAAACAATAGTTTTAAGTCACAGTACCTAGTACAGAGCAATGCTGGGGGAAAACACAAACACAGCAAAAACAGTCAAAGAAATAATAGAAACCACAGAAAGGTTTGAGTTGGAAGGGACCTTTCAAGCTCATCTGGCCCAACCTCCCTGTTGGGACCAGGGACTTCTGCAACTATAGCAGGTTGCTCAGAGCCCCAGCCAATCTGGAATGAGGTGCCCCAATGAGATGCAATGGGATAAAGCCACAGCAACAACTGTAGACTAGTGGGTTAAATTCCTATTAATCAAGCAAATAATTTCACAGGTTGATGGGGGGAGTAAGGAGGGGAGCAGCAGAAGGTAGACTTGTAAATGGAAAGTAACAGCAAGAAAGTATGAAGAAGAAAGCAGTGCAAAGACAGATAGAAATCAGGACTGAATGTGTTGGTGCATCTGGAAAGAACAGGGGAATGAGAGAGGCTGCAAAGGCTTGAGAGGGTGATACAGCAATGGCTGCAATGGTCTGATTCTCCATGTCCATCATGTGTTTGACCAAGGGTGATTGACTCCGTTTTTCCTCAAGAAAAGTGTAGCTTTATACTGGGAAATAGCTAGTGAGGGCAGTCAGGGAAATGAAAACTTGGCAAACCCCTTACAGGAGAAACTAGAGAAGAAGTTGGGTGTGATTCTGCGAAGCACCCTCTGCACATCTGGGTGGTGAGACCCTGACCCAGGCTGCCCAGAGAGGTGGTGGCTGCTGCATCCCTGGCACCATCCCAGGGGAGGTTGGCTGGGGCTCTGAGCAACCTGCTCTAGCTGCAGATGTCCCTGCTCACTCCTCCACTTATGGAAGAGTTAGAAAAAACACTCAGGGGTCTGTAAATCAAAAGAAGCTTGAAAATCACTGAGAAAGTTGGAAAATTTGTCTGCTTTCTGAAATAGTCAAGAGTTTAGTGGAAGGGGTGGGTTCAAATTTCTGCTCTGACTGGCAGCAGCTCGAAGCTGAGCTTCCCACTGTCTGGGAGAACATTTCCATCTCCAAGAGCAGAGAAGGTGTCCAGTGAGGCTGTCTGCCTCTTGTTTTGTGAACAACTTCTTAAACATCTTGGATCTACCCTGATTTGGAAAAGGAGGAAAAAATATTGTAGTACAAGAAGGCTGCTTTCCCCCAAATCCCATGATGGCATTGGCACATCTGTGTGCTGTGCATTCTGCACAAATAATTGTATCCTTTAGAAAATTTTGCCATATGTTAATCCAATTTTATTTTTTAAAAACTTATTTGTTTATTCCTAGTTAGATTGAACTGTTATGTATGTTAACTAGCCATGTTTTTTTGTAGGGCATTTTAAACTTGCTATGCAAATGTTTTGAGACAGATTTCTGCAACGGTTCTCAGCTACTTTAAGCACCCTCAGGATGAAACATTTCTACTTTAGCATTTTTCCTGTGTGGATATAAAGCTTCTTTCCCCCCACCCCCAATTCCTTCTCATCTACACATATACCCCAGGCCAACTAAACACTGGGGAACAATCTTCCCTTGCACTTCTGCTATCCCAGAGCCCGCTGGGCGACTTCACGTGTATCTGCTGAGCCCAGTTTTGTCCATTAAGGGTAAAATCAGGGTAGAATTTCCAAATAACCCAGAATGTTTATGAGAGCAGCTGGGGATTTATACAGCAGACACCCGTGGAACGCGTGGCTGGCTCCGGGGTGCAGAACATGCCCCTTGTCTATGACACATCATTGGCTTCCCAAACGCTTTCCGTCATGTGGCCGATAGACGTTGACTTTGGCAGCAGAGTTGGGGATGGACCATAGATCATCCTGCCACATATCTGCTGAAAACCTTGAGAGGCTTCTCAAATAATAATAATAATATGACACAGGTGTAATAATATGTGTTTTCTCCAAGTTATTTCTACCATAGTTCTCTAGTGCATGGTCACAAAGTCTATTTTTTGACCCTATTGAACTGCGTTTGATAACCTTAGACTGGCATTTGAGGAGTGATGTTTGCATGGGGACAAATTCAAATGTACAGTTTAGCCTCTTGCTTTAAAGAAAACTTAGTAATTAAGCTGGGATTGACACAGATCAAAACATTGGCAAAAATCACTGGAAAGAGTGACTGTTTTTTTTTTTTTCAATTAACAGTTTCTCAGTTTCATGTGTAAACAGTGAAACTGTCAAAAGTAATTATCACAGAGGGAGGAAAAAAACCAACTATTTCACTCCAAGGTAAAGGAAAATGGACTAAAACAATAGCTGTGTGTGCTGATCAGGCTATCAATGAACTGCATGAGATCAGAGAGATTTTTTTTTCTTCTCTTGGCAGGAATCCTGTTAGTACTTATTTTTATGTTCTTTGAAATAATATATTTACTTGTCTAATAACCTCTGCTTGATGAGGAAAGCTTTCAGCTTACAGTTTTTGTACGGACAGAAGGCTTTTAAATGGCTTTTTAAATTGCTGTTATTTGTACAGTGGAAAGATAAAAGTTATGGGGCTTTCAAAATTATCAGAGACATTTTGTTAACTAATCACACTTCTAATCTGAATTCTCTTTCCAAGCATTTGATTTTTTAAATCCTCTGTGGCTTTTTCTGGCACTTATTTTTAACTTGGGCTTGGTTTCTTTGCTTCTTTCCTAACAAACTCGTGTGAGTCTGAGCTAATTATAAAATTGCAAAATTAATTTAATTGCTCATAAGCTCTGCCATATGAATACGGGGCAGGATTTCTTAAGTATGTTGAACTTTATATGAAATATTGGCATGTTAACTCTCCTCCTGCAGAGAAGAATGAAATTTTAACATTCTTTGGCTTCTACTAATTTTTTCCCTACCCTGTGTAGCATGTTTCCCAGGATACATTTCAGGTTTATGAGTTTTAAACTGAGATAAATAGTCCTCTCTGCATATTATTTCCACTGCTGGGTAAGACCACATGGAATTTTTACTTCCAGTAGACGTTATTTTGACTAATCCATGTTACTTGTTCGATGTTACATCCTCGTGATATAAGTAAAAGCAAATTTCCTAGGGCTGGGTAGAGTTTGTGCTCAGCTGCAGGCTCTGCTCTCCCCAGAGCTGCTGAGATCACTCGCGCGCCGGACGCGTGCGTCGCCGTTTGCCTCCGTCTGACCCCGTTTGACTCCAGAGCTGAGGAAACGGTGCCTGGGTTGACCAGAGCTGCTTGTTTCTCATTTGTCTGCATTTCCATACCCTCTGTGTCTGCTTTCCATTAACGTGGTAGACTTTAGTAGGGGATTTTATATATATGTATTAAAAAAAAAAATAATTTCCCCAACAACTACCACTGGCCAAACTCAACTCCGCTGGGCACAGTTGGACATCTCCAAATGCTTTTGAAAAGCTGCCCATGTTTCTCCTTCCAGACACATTCCTCATGGAGCTCGTGTGCTGATGCTCACGCTGGGGGTTTATCTGTTATGTTACTCCAAAAGAAGAAATAAAAATCCCTTTTGGTGCTTCTTACAAGGCTCATGAAGCCAGTGTCCATTGGTTGACCCTTGAGGTGTTTACTTATTCAGCTCTGCTGGGAAACGTCCTCTGGTCTATGGAAATTTCCTTGGGTTAGATGGCTTCATAAACAATTGCAGCCTGTGTTATCTGAGCACCATAAAACTAAATGGCTTCTTGACACCGTAACATCTATTTAGTTTGATTCTCATAACTTGCTGAATCTCTGTATGATCTCTCCTTCCTTGACTTCAACTTGGAAAAATTCCCTCTTCTCATTTATTTTGCTATGATACTGCCTTCATTCAAATGCACCTTTAAAGTTTGCTTTTGTAATCTCTCCTTATACAATATTTCTTCCTTTTTATTTTTCAGGGTAGGAGGGGCTTAAGCATTATTGTTAGTTTTATTTCTTTAGTATATTACCATATTTAGTTAAATAATTCTCTCTCACAGGCACTACCTGTCTTGTAGATTGTCACCAATCAGTGCATCTTCAGGGAGCCACACATCTATTTTATGGATGAAGAGGGAGGCAGAAGGACTCATAGAATCAGAGAGTGGTTTGGGTGGGAAAAGACCTTTCAAGATCACCTTGTCCAACCCCCCCCTTCAGGGAGCAAGGCCATCTGCACCTAGAGCAGGGTGCTCAGAGCCCCCCACCTCACCTGGGATGGTGCCAGGGATGGGGCAGCCACCACCTCTCTGGGCAGCCTGGGCTAGGCTCTCACCACCCTCAGTGTAAAATATTTCTTCCTTCTCTCCAGTCTAAATCTCCCTCTTTTAGTTTCAAACCATCACCCCTTGTCCTGTTGCTGTTACTGAGCAGGTGTGGTGACAAATCTGGAAGTTATTGCTCCACTGACTTCCAGAAGCACTTCTCTCTCAACTGTCACCTACTATTAATTTCTTCCCTTTCTACAGCTGTTCCCTTACATCTGAAAAGCTACTCTTTTTTTTTTTTTCCCTGTGTTTTTCTGAGAGATGTAGGTAGAATAGGAGAGTTACTGTGAAAAACGGATGAAACTTCAGACCAACCATAAGGTAAAAGAGCTCCAGAGTAATTTCCTACATGCAAAGACACATTTTTGGCCATGGGGCTCTGGCTGACTCTCCCATTTCTTACTGGCAAATGTTTTGACTCCGTGTCAATGCCAGAATTTTAATTGCATTTCTCCCTGACATGAGATACGTAGCCTAAGAACCCGATGTTGTGTTGCAGCTGGAAGCTGACATGAGCCTGAAGTGACACATCCTTCACTGCTGAGTATTTGTCTCCAGCTGTTCCACGGTGGGGTGGGTTATGGAGCCTGCACCTGTGCACGCCGGGGTAGCAGCAGCCAGGGAGGAGGCCCTGCCATAACATTTGTCTGTGAAACACAGACTTTCTCCCTGAAGACATGGGCTCGTGTCAACCAAAGTGGAAACTTCAAAAAAAGATATATATGTGGTGCTGGGAAAAGCTGAAGCATCTTTGCTCTTAAATGTGTGTGGTGATTAATTTCATGTGCCACATCCCTCACACACACATTCTTCTTCTTTGCCAAAAGCTGAATGTAATTGGAAGCCTCTGAATGTCCATTGTTGCCAGACAGCTAAAAATTTAGATACTGTGAAATGCAAACAAATGGAAAAGTTTATCTTCCATGTAAATAGGGAAGAATTATTAAACATTAAATTATTCTTCTCAAAATTGCTCTTTAAGATGGTCTGAGTTGAACCCGAGGTGGTTCTTGTGTAGACACCTGGAGCAGATCATTGAGAGTGGTCTGGATGAGCAGATTCTCTTTCCCACACTGATTTATACTCCCTTGTTTGTGTTGAAGGGTTGAAGAAGCTTCCAAAAATAGCTTCAGGAAGGTATAAGCCTTCATGTAGATGCCCCAACACAGGAGTAAGAGTCATTTGTAGTCATATAACTTTTTTGCTTTTCCAGGAGGATGTAAAAACATAGGGGTCCAAAATAACATTTCTGTAGATGTCTTTATGTCCACAGTGAGGAAGGGAATGGTTTAGTTAGGTGGACAGGACACGAGCAGACTGTTGATACCCAGAAGCTCCAAGATGAGAGGAGACCTGGTGAGTTTTGGTGGCATTCATACTATCAAGACATTGGAGACTTGTTTCAGCAAAAGAAAACTATTTGTATACAACCAGGTTGTTCTTTCACTCCTTTGTATTTTCTTTTTACACTCAGATACTGCTTATCTACTTTGGGGCAGATGCAGAAGAGCTTGAGAGGCTCAGGCCATGTGGGTTTATTGTCATCTTTGCTGGAAGTCTGCTAGGTAAGTAATTTTTTTCTTCTGGGCTTCTATTTACCAGCCCTCCTTTTTAAAATATTAGTTATTTAGCTCACCAGTTAATTAGTTAGTTACTTAGTTTAGTTATTTACTTAGTTATTTAGCTTCAGAACATGCACAGTTCAGAACTATGTGTGAGCAAAGTGCCCAGAACACTAAAATCCTGATATCTGGGAGTTTTTTTCCAAGGTATGGTGGCAACATGGCTACTGAATAAATTAGGAAAAGAGACTGCCAAACTAAACTTAGCCACAGCCTGAAAATAAAGAAAATTGTGCTTTTTACAAGAAAAAGATTGCATTTTACAAGAACTGTGCCTTACAGACTAAAAATACAAACCCCCTTTACAAAAGGCAATGAACTTTCACCATTTGGTGAACGCATCTGGTCCACATTGATGTGTCTCTTTGTTAAAGGTTAAAATGATTTTGAGTGATCTCTTCTGACACACCACTGCCCCTCTTGGTTTAGTGCTCAGTTCTGTCAGCCCCTTTGCAATGTAGTGTTGCCCTAAACTGCCATCCAGTTGAATAACACAGTGATTTAATCCGAGCTGTCCCCAGTAGACAGGTGTCTTCTTGAGATCATCCAGGTGTTACAGGGAAAGAAAAACAATTTCTCTTGAGGAATTGGCCAGCATGGCTTTTGTCTCATCATATCAAAGAAAATCATGAGATACTGTGAAATGCAAACGAATGGAAAAGTTTCTCTCCCATGTAAATAGGTGAGAATTATTAAGTATTAATTGATTCTTCTGACAACTGCTCTTTAAGATGGTCAGAGATGAACCCAAGGTGGTTCCTGTGTAGACACCTGGAGCAGGGGGTCAGTGAGAGTAGGGTGGGTTTGGTCTTCTTTCCCCATCTGTCGGGCTCAAAGCTTTGTATAAAGATGGTAAAATGTGATTATCCCAGGCAAACGGAAGTGGAAACTGAGGCACATCCCTTGTGTTAAACTCGGTGGAAAGACAAAGAGAGAAACCTGGATAGTCTGGAGTATTTAACCTCCAAATACCAGTGAGATTCCTTCTGAATTGCCACCCTTTCTGCAAAGCAGGATGTGTTTCTGATGGAGGGCAATAAAAACACACAGAGTTTGTGTAACACACTCTGTACAACTCTGAGCTACCAGTTGGGCAACGACGCTTTCCCACTGCGAGACCAGTCAGTGTGAGAAAAAGAAATGGCTAGTGCAGCTTTGCAGCCTCACCACGAGCTCAAGGAGCCTGGTGTTCCTCAAGTGCTGTTGCCTGATTTTTAATATTTTTTTTTTTAAGGTTCACTCCTCAGTTGCATAACAACATATGCTTTCCCCATTTACAATGTTAAAATAGACCAAGATGAAAAAAACCCATAAAAATACTCCCACTGTAAATGATACAGCACTGATGTCTGCTGCTGATACACTGATGTCTCCTGCCAAAGCCAGCTCGATGCTGCCTCAATCTGCCATGAGATGTCTGTAACCTCAGAGTCACAAAGTACAGAAGCGTGCAAGGGAATGACCCCAAAGAAAAAACTCTGCTTGGCCATCAGAACTTGGAGGTTGTCCCTTAAAGTGTCCATAGCTCCCTGGATCTTCCCAGTGTAACCAGCAGATACGCTGGTTGGAAGAAAGAAATACCTCAGCTAAGCCTGAAGGCACCTGCTGAAGGTGTCCCAAATGGTGGGGACTGGCAATAGTGGGGATCAGTCTGTGCTGGTGGCAGATGTTTTTATGTTCAATAGTGACTGGGAGGAATATTTCCCACTTGGGAACTGTCAGACACAAGATGTCTGCGGTGTATTAAGAGCTTTAGAAATAAAATACTAGCCTGTGATAGAGGTTTGCTTTATGTGCAGCTTCTCTCTCGTCAAAATAACTTTGAGGAAGAATTGTTTTCCTTTTTGAACACCTGTTTTTGACATTTCTGAAGTGGAAAAGCTTTTTGTTGTTGTCAGAATGACTCTGTTATGAAGTGTAGATGTAGGCAGGGTAAGGAAGAAGTTACAATGAATACCTTGGAGGGATTCCTGCTTCTTGCACATGAAATAAAAATGTAAGTTCTAGCACCTCTCAACCTTCCCATGTCATAAACAAATGTGGAAAGGGCAAATTCTCAGCTGTGTGACAGGATTAAAACAAGCAGCAAAACCCATCTCCTCTCAGCTCCAGCCTGAACCCTCCCCTTCCCCAGCAGTGAAGATTTTCAACTCCAACCTGTCGCCCACACCAAATCCTAGACCTGACACCAGAGTGATGCCAATGACAGGGGCACCTTTTCCTCTTGGCTGACGGTGGTTTTGAGAGCACAAGGTGACCATTTGCCTCCAAAGGTTTGGATGGCCATGTAAAGACCTTGGGGGAGATGAATTGGTGGGCAGAGAGCAGGTGATAAGGTTAAAAATGCATGATGCCTGCAGTTTATCACTTGGATATCAGCAAGGTGGAGGTGCCTGTGTGTGTTTGGATTCCAGATGCGCCGATCTGAATACGCTCGTCTGAACCAAGTGGATGCTCTAAACCTTCACCAAGTGTCCTCAGCCAGAAACCCCAGATCCTCCCACACTGACCTGCAATGTGCATCAGGAACTGCTGCAGTGGGTTGCAAAGCATTGTGCCTAAGAAATGAAGTCTGGAGAGAAATGAGTCTTCTGTGTGATTATTTCATCCTTTTTGGCTTCTCTGATTCAGCCGAGTGCTGAACCTCTCCCTTCTCTCCCCCTTCCCATCAGCCCCACGAGGCCTCCCTGACCTTCCAATCCACCCACGGTTTCCATGTTACTGTCAGCCTCTTTACACTTGACTGATGAGAAATATGTGATTATTCAACACGTCATAAAAACAGCCAGAGCAAATGAAGGAGAAATCTGGAAAGTATTTATAGAAAATCTGTAAACAATCATTGCAACTCAGCGATTCAAAGCTGCACACACATTAGCTTATTAGCTGTGGAGCTGTCAGATGTTCTTTGGTTCCTTCACCTTTCTTAAAAACTAAACTGCTTTGTTATACCCCCAGCCATTTTGTGTTTCTTCTGCTTTGGTATTTTTTGTGACTTCTGTCCATAGAAACAGGTTCTTTTCTGAATGTATTTCATAGACCTGTTTGTAGAAACTATTTTTTGAGCTACTCTGACTGAGATTATGTTTTCACCCCCTTTATGACTACACAACATTTCAATGACTTCAGAGGTTTGACAAACACCCATTTCACTGACATTCCTTGCCTGCTAAAAAGGCTTCTTGAGGTGACCTCAAACACGTGCAACTGTTCGCTGCCTACATCTCAATGACAAACTCAGGTAAGTAGGAAGAAGGAGGTGAGAAGGAAGCAGCTGTGAAACTCTCCTGGAAGGTGACACAAGGCAGCAGTGGGACAGGGGCTGCAAATCCTCTCTGTGAGAGGCTACTCACCATGGCATGGTTCAACCAGAGTGGGATGACTCCATCGAGGCTTTTGGGGTAAACCAGCTCTCGGTTGTAGCTGTAAAGTGTCCAAAAGGATATGGACACAAACTGCAACCAAAAGACAAAAGGGAGGAAATTCCCAAATGAAAAAAGGTGGCTAGTGCTCTTGTTTCTGAGAAGGAAAAACATCTCCTACGTGAAAAGTGGCAATGCTGCCAGCTAAACATATGTCTCACGTGTTACAACATAAAGGAATTTACTCTGAAGTGCATGTTCTGTGTTGATACTGCAAGAAAAACCCCCTTTGCAAGCTGCCATCACTGATGTTTTCTATGGAATACTAGACTAGTTTTAGCTATATTATTTTTTTCTTTCCTTTGCAGATGTGATCCTTTGATGGTCCAGAAGTTCTCAAGGGACTGGCTGTCAAGCCCCAGCATTTGTTCTGCTCAGTAACAAAGTAAAACCAGGTCTTGGTAAGACAGTTCATCTAAACCTTACCCTTATCTTCACAATTTATAAACCCAATTCCTAAACTGCAGGTCTGAGCTGTAGGCACCCTTTTTTTTTTTTTTTTTTTCCCTCTGGCAGAGGAGGATTTATAGTGGGAGAATTTAACCCAGAGGAAATGAGCCCTGGTGCCAGTTACTGATAGCTGGAAGCTGATTTGCACTTGGTTTTTTTTGGCTTGGTCTTGTATCTGAGCACACTTTGCTCAGAGGGTTGGAAATCAGGGGTGTGAGGTGCTGGAAGAATGAGGCTCCCTGTGCTTCTGTCCTGAGGGCAGGGTGAGGATGCCTGAGGGGGGATAGGCCAGTCGCATTGTGAATACTGCTGTGCAGGGAAGATAAATTAGCCAGTCTCTCTGTCTCCAGTCCTGGAAGGGCTTTTTTAGTGAGCCAGCTGGCTGAGCTGCTTGCAGACCAGATTTAAGCAGCCCTTTGAGGTTGAGAGGTGGCTGCAGGCTGTGCTCACACAGAGCAGGACCCACATCTCTAAGTAACCCATCAGTTCCTCTCCAACCCCCTGCACCAGCTCAGCAGCATTTTGATGCACAGCACTCGTTGTGAGGGAGCAGGGGACCTGTGGTGAATCTGATGTTGGCTGTGCCTATAATTATCATCCAGTGAATTTGCTTCTCTGTGGCGCTTATTTAAAGCCATGCTGGAGTCAGAGGAGGAGCTGTGAGATTCTGCTGCCTCTTAGGTACTCTCTCCTGGCCTCCTGGCCCATGCTGCCCTTTAGAGAAGTGCCCTAAATCGATAAACTACTTGGATGATGGGATTACTGGAGAGGTTACACCACATACACTCTCTGGGCTCAACCTGTGATCACTCAGGGACAGCAACCTTCAAGTTTGTGCAAGAGGCTCTGCCTTCAACCACGAGAAGCTCAGCAGCATTTCTGCTTCTGAACTGTCCAAATCCACTTTTCAAATGGTACAAGAAAACCCTCCAGTTCTTATTTATTATGTGTATGTTATGTCATAACCCCCCTAATCGTTTATGCAAACATGGTTTTTATGTGCAGAGGTTACTTACTGTGGACACTGGGAAAGCCAGGACGCTGAAAAGAAGGTCCCTGCTGGAAATCACGTGCTTAGCACATCGCAGTTGCTTAATTAGTCTCAACGCGTCGGCCAGGAAGGACACCCCATAGAAGACAGCCTGCAAAACCTAAAGTAATTACACCTAATGAGGGAAACTCATCCAGCTTTAATTAGCACGTTCCTCAATGAACTCCCTTCTTGCTCTTCAGGGAGCTGTTTTGTTCGCGAGCCGTGAGCCCGCGTGGGGGAAATAGCTGTCGGCTACATCTTTTTTACTAACTGAAACTGATTAAATAAAGTTGGTGGGGAGGTAACTGCAACAGTATCTCGTTTAATAGACCAAACAGAGACATGTGATGTGATTCAGATGGGAGAGGTGGAGGGACAGGTTGAAAGCCAGCTCCTTCCCACCCCCCCAAGCTAATTGGTACATGCTCAATGCATCTGGAGGGGAGGACAAAATACACCAGGAGAAGCTGAGGTTGCTGAATAACTTCTACTCTTTAGCCAACACAGGGTCAATGTTCTGGAAACTCATGGTGCCCTTGGTCTCAGTGTCAAGTAGCTCAAAAAGCTCTAATGTGAGAATGCAGTGCAGAAGTCACAGAAACCAGAACCTCTTTTGCTGATGCAGAGGGATTCAGGAAAGGATTTCAGGTGCGTAGAAAAGATCCAGACTTCGCTTTTTAAACTTAATCTGTTAAAATATTTATAACTAATGAATTTTGGAGTTGGGAGGGATTGTTGTGGAGGTTTGGTTTGGTTTTTGTTCTTTAAATTGTTTACAAGTAACGAGGGTGGGGTTGTTTGGGGAGGATTGTTAAAGAATTATGCAAGTGCACAGCAACAAGAGAATTCTGCAAACTATGTGTGAAATTTTCATGATATTGTGGTTTAAGCCACTGTTGTTTTCCTGTTTACTTTGTTTGCTCCCCTAACGCTACACACCAGATTTCTCAGATGCACAAAGGCAAAGCCTGGCAGGAAAATACTTCTCCTACTACCTTGCATTCAGCACTGAGTCCAGCTCAGCTCTGTTCACTCATGAGGCAGCCCCTTCTTTTTAAGGCCAGGTTGTCCCAGAGTGATGCAATATGGGAGATGCAGCTTTCCACAAATCCTGGACCAGCCAGTGATGCCTGAAGGGAAAGA
The DNA here is from genome assembly GCA_013401355.1 of Ceyx cyanopectus. Taxonomy (NCBI): domain Eukaryota; kingdom Metazoa; phylum Chordata; class Aves; order Coraciiformes; family Alcedinidae; genus Ceyx; species Ceyx cyanopectus. The sequence goes on along the minus strand of VYZU01024772.1, from coordinate 136,973 downwards.
AGCTGTGCCTCAGCTTTCAAGATGAGGTCTTTTTTGCCATGATCTTACTTTGAATCAGATATTTATTTAGAGCACAGAATCTGAAGTTGTGGCCGGTTACTTCATCGGTTCCTGAAGGAGATGAGAAGGGTGGTGCTTGGGAGGGGACAGAATTAGTGCAATGCCTTTCCATCAAAAATTCATTTATTATTAAAATATCCAAAGGAAGGAGGGGACTGTATTTTCACCATGCCCATTGTCAAACAAAGGTTTCTAGAAGCTCCTTCCATGGAACAAAGCAGCCATAGTTTGTATGATCAAAGTATCCAGGCAGTTCTCCTCACCCCTCCCCATCCATTATTTGTGGCTTCTCAGCAAAGGCAAAGGATACATCCTCCCTTCCCTATCTTTTCCACAGTCCAGATGGTTGCCACAGTAGACTGCAGCCAGGTGCCAGTGGTGGTGTGTCCTCACATCCCCAGGTGATGTAGTGATGCTGACACAGGCTAGGAGACTGGCCCAAAGTCACTCAGGATGAGGTGTTGGAGGCCGTGCACTGCCTGGTTCAGCTGCAAAGCCCTTTGACTCCTCTCAAGAGTGGGGAGAACAGCCACATTTTTACATAAAAAATCCTCAAGCAGCTCCTTCAGAACCCACATATGGCTTTCTTCAGTTCTGAGGCACTCCAACCACCTCTTTTAAATGTGGTTTTCTCTCTCCCCATTATCACAATTAGCTTCTATAACTCCAGAGTTTCAGTCAGTAGGGATTCAGCCCTCCAAGCCATGGATGTAGGTCAGAAAAGCCCATAGTGGGGCACAGAGTACTTAAGACCCAAGCACACGTTCGACCCAAGCACACGTTCAACCCAAGCATCTGCCCCAGTCCTTGGCCTCACCAGGACACCAAAACAAAGTCCTGGAAGAGCTAAGAAAAGCCTGGTTATAAACAGAAGCTCTTGTTACATCCCGTAGAGCCAGCAGCAACTTTCTGTAAAAAGCATGAAAAATGACCATGAGGGTGGTGACAGTCTGGTGACACATGGTGACTAATTGCCAATAAAGCAATTAGGGAGAGGCCTGGTTCCCAGAGGATGGGGCTATTATTATCTTGTTCATGGTCAGCCTTACATTAATCATGGGACAGGGACAGGCTGCTTCTTCCCCCTCCTTCAAAATTAACTAAAACAAACATTTCTGAAAAGAAGCAGTCCCAAAACAGCCACATTCTCAGCCTGGTAAATATTCTGTCCTATACAGAGGAGGACAATGTTATCTGGTGTATGGAAAATGCTTATCCAAATGTGTAACCTGACCCAGTTCTCTGGCTTAATAGGGAAAAGAACAACTCTTGAAGAAGTTTGAACTCGGCCTCAAGCTTGTTTTTGCTCTGCTCGTCACTCTGTTCTTCTCCATTACTGTGAGTTCAAAGGGGTTTCAGTCATTTTGTGATCGCCTTGGATTTCCAGGAGCAACAGAAGTATATAGAAGTGATTTTTCAAGTCAGAAAACTGGCCCTAGCTGTAGCCATCCCAGTAACACTGTCTGGCAGGGTGCACTGCTGCTAGGCTCAGTCAGAGCTCCAAACCCATACTCCTCCAGGCTTATTCCTGTAAGAAAGGTGCATCCAAATTTCACAGCCCTTTACTAATGGGAATATGTTGACATAAATAAAAAATAAGAATAACTATAAAGAATTGACATGAAAACATCAAATTATTCCAGATGTCCTGTGTTTCCAAAGCAGCAGTGCTGGGTCTCCCAGATCCATTGCAGCCAGTCATGGAATGGAAACCCGCTGGCTGTAAATAAAGAGGAGCCCCTAAAGTATTCCCCCAGGGCCAGAAGGAAGACTGGAAGCACTCAGAACACTAACGATTAACCCAAGGAGGACAATCTGGAAGTGATTATCCCTGTTGGAGATGCTGCTTCCCTCGCCAGACCCCACAGGGCTCCGTGGCTCTGGGTGCTGTAGAAATGCTTCCTTTGGCCAGATGGAGTTTCCAAACTGAGAGTCGTGGTGACAAAGACAAACAAACCTTAATTTTTATCTGCTGCTGTGATTAAAGGGGTGTTTCTGTTTAACTAACCTGACATGATTTACTTTTCCCGTGCAAGAACTGGTCAGATGTATAAACTGGAATCTCCAACTAGGACAAATAAATGGGGCTCCAAGCTCTGCCTTGAAGGGAGGATAAATCCAATCTTCTGAGTGGGTTATTAGGCAGAACAATCAACATTTAGTGCAGAGGCACATCCATTATGATAGCAACTTGTGAGATACAGATACTAAATCCTGAGTCTATTTTGGAATAAATACAAACCAGCTTTCAGGAGCATTGGAAAGTATTTCAATGACGAGCGAGAAAAGGGTACGGAATAAAATGGGGCAGGAAGGCAATTAATAGTTATTAAAGGTGCAGTGTGCTCATTATGCAATGATTTATGAATAGATTTACAGCAGCGAGCAGATTTTATGAGCTCGGATATTTCAGGCAATGAATGATTCAGCTTGTGCTGTTTTGTGTCCCAGACATATAAATACAAATCTGGGTTTATCTGTCATTTCTGCTCGTTCAATAATCAGTCAATGAACTCCTTTGATACAAAACCCACTGATTCTTTTTATCTTCCCCCCCCCCCCCATAAAAATATTTCCTTTTTGAATCTTGATTGCTATGATCATTAGCTAGATAACTGAATCTGAGGTGACCTCAGAGCTGTATCTCTCTTGGGAGAGCCACATGACTAGGGAGGAATTGAACGAGGTGCTAAAAGAGGGTCATAGCTCAAAGAAACTCTCCCAGCATCCCTCCAGCAGGGCTGGGAGGTGACCTGCATTTCCATCCTCAGAAAAAGCCACGTTTCCCAGTATTTCCAGTTCAGATGGGAGCAAGCTGGCTACAGCAGCTTTCCACAGAAGGAGATTTTGAGGAAAAATTTCCAAGCAATTCAGCCAGTTGGTGCCAGATGCCAGGTGATCACAGCCCAGAACAGCTGGGCAAGTGCTTGTGCCTGGCTCTGGGGAAGCCTTCAAGGCACAGCCCAGCTCTGCCCAGCATAGCAACTCCACTGAACCAGTACAGCCCAGTGGGATGCCCTTGCCTGCTTCTCTTCCCCAGGATAGTATCCCAGCACCTCAAGATGTCTTCTGGGACTGCTTCCAAAGGTGGAGAAATGGTACACATCAGGTTGGACGTCTGAGTACCTCTTGTTCCTTGATGTCCCTCAGCAGCAACAGGGAGAGGCTTAATGCCAACCCATGAGATGACTGTTCTGGGTCCTGTGGATCCCACAGGGAGCTCCACAGTTCCTTGGGCCACATCATCTTCTCACCCTCCTCTTTTATACAGCAGTCCAGGAAACTTTTTCTATCTGGAGATATCAACAAACACTGCCCAGATAACAGGAGAAGAAAGGTACACAGCATTTTTCTTTCCAGGTTCTTTTCTGGTTTTGACAATTCTCTCTTGGAAAAAAATTCACATCTCCATAGAAGAAGGACGACTGGCCTTGAAGAAGGAATTTTGCACACCTTGCCCTGTTGCCACATTTTCTGTGTGAGAGATTGGGAACTTCTTCAGCCCAAACCATCTCCCCCTTGGCTGACAGCTCTATTTTAGTACCAGCATCAGATCAATAAGTGGTTAAAAGATGGGAGACAAAGGATTGGAGAAGTGGAGCAAGGGTCCCTGCTCGCAGAGTTTTAATGAGACCTGAGCTGTTCAGCAGATCTGTAAATGAGCTGGGGAAGGGAGAAAACTCTGAGGTGGTAAAGCTTTGTAAAAAATCTTTTTTATTTTTTTTCTTTCTTTCTGTCAAAGCAATGCCTTACTGCAAAATTGCCAGAGAATGTTAGGATATGGAGCACCTGAGAGATCAAATAGCAGGTGAGAATCAGTGTTGGTAAATGCAGTGTAAAGCATTAAAAAAGCAACTTCAATTGCTATGTTTCAACGGTGAGTTCTAACTTAACCATCACTATCCAGGGAAGAAATGTTGGCTCACTGCATATAGTTCTCTCAAACTGCCAGCTCCTTGCTCGCCAGTAATGAAAAAATAAAAGACAAATGGAGAGCTAGGAATTTTTAAGAAGCAATAAACAACAGCCAAGGAACCACCTTTAGGCTGCTGCTGTGCTTCTAGCCCGAGCACCACAGCCTGCCCTACTTACCCCTTCCTGAAGCTGGAACAAACACCTGCAAAGGGCACCCAAGGTGCCTTAGTGGGAGCAGCAGCCCTTTGTGAGGGGAGATGAAAAAGGGTCGGGCTTGAAGCTTGCAGAAAAGAATAACCAAGGGGAAAACCTGGTAGAGATCTCTAATGAGTGGCAAAGAAAAAGTTGAACAGGGAATGGCAATTAAACGATAATGCAGAAGTAAAGGTGAGTCTAGTTGGGTCGTTGGGAAGCCAGGGATGAGCTGCTTTTTCCTGCAAGACATGTTTGCCTCCGTGCCACAGGGTAGGGAAGGTGCCAGACATACAAACAGGTATGTTTTTCCTTTAGAGAGGTGAAGGGAAGGCTTTGAACAGTCAGGAGCTACCTTGGCCTGAATGGATTTCCCAGCTGGGTGAGTGTGCCAATGTGAGGGCAGAGCCACGAGAAGGTCATTTCACACTTCCACGTGCTCTTGTCTTGTGCAACCTTTCCCTCATCATCCACTGCTGGTAACTAAGGGAAGCAGGGTGGTTATTTCCATATTTCTGTGTCCCAAACTATTGCAGGATGGGTTACTTGCTGCCTCCTCTTGATCTCATGCTTTAGAATTGTGTCGGATACCACTGAAACAGTGCCAGAGGATGTGGGTGGAGATGCTGTTTTGCCTGGCAGTGTGACTGGTCCTTTAATGGGGCCAGTGTTCCCCAAAGCACACAGGAGAGAAGCTGGGCACACAGTCCCTTGCCTGGGACTTAGCTGGTGGTGGTTTAGTCTACTGACATATGTCCCAGAGGGACAAACTGAATATCCTTAAGGTTGTTGAGTCCTCATCATCTGATTGCTGACATTTCAGAAAAATTAATCTTTAAAGCATCATAAAAAGCCTTGATGTGCTGATAGAGACCACATGGCAACAAGCCATACAGATGCCATCCTGACACATCTATTGTGTCCCCATCCTTCCACAGCCAGCTTCACCACCAAGAAGGGTTCTCTGGCTTCCTGGCCACTCACGAGCCATTTATTCCCTTTTGCTTGCAAATATTTCACAGAGTCACAAGATAGTTGAGGTTGGAAGGGACCCAAATTTCCAAATCCCTTGGAGTTCTCCAAAGCTTTCAGGTTTCCCTGGAACTCCACCAGGAGGTGTCTCCTTCTGAAGAATTAGAGACACAAAGATACCCTGGGCCAGACCTCCCACTGCTATTTAACTCTTGACAGTCACACAGAATGGACAGAAGGCTATGGAGGTCCCTGTGGTTGTCCTTCAGATTAGCAAATGTCCCTGAAATTTGTCCCTTGTAGGAACATTCTCCACACTCATAGTCTTTCCATCCCACCACCATAAGTCATTGATGAAGTTCTTGGACCCTTCTTCCCCTGGGTACCTCACATGCTTCCAGTTTGATTTCTAGCTTGTGAAACATTAGCATGCTGGGAGAACCCAAACACTTTTGGTACTTTTAGGAATTGCAGGAAGCAGTTGGCAGCACTGTTAGGACTACATGTAATAAAAATCACAGGCACCTCTCTCCACAGGCTTCAATTCCTTTCCCTCATGCTCTCATCTGATGTCAAACGAAGCATGGACTCCAAGTGGCTAAATTAGCAACAGTTTGTTTTACCTCTTCTGGAATTTACAGGACACAAAAGCCTATTCAAAAATATGAAGTAAAACTCCAAACAGCATTATAATTAAGGGCTAGATGAGAGTTATCAAACTTGCACCTGTCCTGGCTGGACATACCCCACCTTTCTGCCCCTCTCTTCACCAGTAGATTGCCTATTTATAAGGAGGCATCAAGATTCAGAGGAGTTTCTGAAAGCCAAGAGTCTCAACAATATTCTTTCAGCATAAAACCTGTCAATATATAGAATCATAGAATCAACCAGGATGGAAAAGACCTCCAAGATCACCAAGTCCAACCAATAACCCTACTCTACATGTCCACTGCTAAACCATGTTCCTAACACCTCATTTACCTAACTTTTAAACACAGCCAGGGATGGGGACTCCACCACAGCCCTTGGCAGCCTGGGCCAGGGCTTGACAATCCTTTTGGGGAAGAAATTCTTAATATCCAACCTAAACCTCCCCTGGTGCAACTTGAGGCCATTTCTTCTTGTCTTAGCACTAGTTAGGAGAAGAACCATCCTACAGCACCAGCATGGCTCGCTGCTTAGTTTCCTTCGGGGTCTAAACCGTTAAAAGAAGCAGCTTAACAGCAGCAAATATACCAGCTGCATATGTCTTGAGGCACAGATGGCAGACAAACAAATAGACATATTGGTATCGCTGTACAACACGCTTTGCTTACCAGATTGAGGACTGTCAAATATTTCCACTGCCCACCGTAAAGGAACACTTCAGATGGCCTCTCTTCTGCTTTCACTTGTGTGATGGAATAGGCAATGAAAAAATACCAGGCGAAAGCAAGGCAATGGTAAGTTGCTAGAGTCGAGGTTTCCATGCTTTGGGCTGAGAATGAGGGATTATTGGTCCAAAAGCAGCTTTTTTTTCTCTCTCTCTCTCAAGGTCCTCACTCACTATGCATGGTAAAGGGCAGAGCAGGAGGGTTTCCTTTGGAGCAGGCTGGTGACACGGTGCCTCTTCGCTGTCGTCAAAAGGAACAATCCTAAGGCAACAAACTTTGCTTCTATTTGTTTCCCTTCTCACTGCACTGATCCGCTGGGGGGGTGGGAGAGAAGAATAGGCTTATTCCCCAGATTTAAATGCCTTGCTCAAGATTAGTGAAGATTACTGGAGATTAGTTGCAGAGTTACGTAAGTTTTTTGGTTGGGTGTTGTGTTTTTTTTTTCCGAAGTGGGGGGAGCTCTGCTGCTGATTTTGTGTAACAGGCTGTCGGGCTCCAGGCAGTGTTTTCATTACACACAGAATTACACAGAATTATTCCTGAGGTTGGAATAGACCTCTGAGATCATCAAGTCCAGCCTAACACCTGACACCATGGCACCCAGCTAGACCATGGCACTAAGTGCCACAACCAATCTTTCCTTAAACACCACTAGGGATGGTGACTCCACTACCTCCCTGGGCAGCCCATTCTAGTGTCTAATGACCCTTTCTGTAAGGAAGTAGCTGTGGGTGCAGCCATGGATCCAGCTCAGCTTTGGGAAGCCTCTGCCACTGGTTTTACCTTGTGTCAAAGGAAAAAGAAAATGTGAGAAATGTAAAAGCCTGTGAAAGCAAATCTGAGTTGATTTGTTGATAGGCTATGGAGGTGGCAAGGGAACAGAGAGGATTCCTAGGCAAAGGTCCTTGGGGTGGACACTGTGATGGGGGAAAAGGCTCTGCTGGTTTTACACCTGGGATCATAGAATCATAGAATGATTGGGGTTGGATCTCTGGAGATCACCAAGTCCAACTCCCCTGACCCTGCCAGAGGAAGGTCACCCAGGGCAGCCCACACAGAAACAGATCAAGGTGGGTTTGGAAAGTATCTAGAGAAGGAGGCTCCACAGCCTCTCTGGACAGCCTGTGCCAGGCTCCATCACTCTCACAGTGAAGAAGTTTTTCCTCATGTTGAGGTGGGACTTCCTGAATTTTGCCTGCTACCATCTCCTCTCATCCTGTCACAGGGCACCACTGAACAGAGACCAGCCCCTTCTAATTGACACCCACCCTGCAGATAATTGTAAGCATTCATAAGATCCCCTCTCAGGCTTCTCCAGGCTCAACAGCCCCAGGGCTCTCAGCCTTTCCCCATCACGGAGATCCATCACAAGTGTGCACAGGTCAGACAAACCCTAAGTCACTTTGAACCTCTGGCAGGGATAGAGACACAGGTCAAAGAATTTGGGTGATACACCCTAAGCACTGAGCAGGGCATCTCATCTACCTGCTGCTTTACTCACTGCCATTCACCTTCAGACAGCCCCTGCTCCTTGGTGTGACATCAGGGCACCATAGGGGCTGGGGTGAAGAAGAGAAGAACCAATACTGGCGCAACGACCCTAAAATGAAGCGAGCCAAAAAGTTCCCATGGAGATGCTAATTTTTCCCTCCCCTCCTGCCTCCCTAAGCAGCCCTAATTAACCCTGGCAAACACAAACAGCATTTCCTATTTGGACCAGAGTCTCCCCAGTTGCAGCATTTCAGGGGAGGCTCTGACAGGAGTAGGTACTGTGCCCCAGCCCACAGCCCCATCTTCCCCACGCAGGATAGGGACAGGGGTAGCTCTTTTCACCCCAGTGGAGATGTCCCCATGGGCAGGGCTGGGCTTTGTCCAAACCAACTGCGTGAAAGGGATCTCTGTTGGGTTTTTTTTCCCCTTCCAACAGGCAGCGTTGAGCAATCTGCTGTGGTTTGATTTGTTTTGGCTTTTCTCTTGCATTTTTTTCCCCCCGATACCGGACATAAGGCTCCACGTGGGATGACTTCCTGTGAACTCAGAAAGCAAGATGCATGTGTGTTGGGAAACAGTCCTGGCACTTCAATACCCTCCTCTGTTTCATCGACTTCTCCCCTAGATGACTTCTCCTTCTTGTTAAGACTCATCCCTGGGTAAGAAGTCAGGAGCAGAACAGGACTGTGGCATGGAAGGGCTCTTTTTATTAGTGATCTGCACAGCCGAAGCACTAAGCAGACAGCACATGACAAGTTATCTTCACCCCAGTCTTTCTGAGCTTTTGCTGGAGTACTTTTAAAATGTGCTTCTGTTGAATAGGTGCCCAGATACATGCAAATGTATGTAAATATATGCAAAATGGCAAGGTATGGGTTGTTTTTGGTTTTTTTGTTGTTGTTGTTTTCTGAAGGATCTTGGCCGGTATGGCTGGGAAGGTGTCAAGTACAGTGACAGTTTTCTGATGTGGACACCTGTCCCACAGACTGAGGCCATCTGCTTTGCTTTCCCATGTATGAGACACGAGTCCTTCAGCTGAGACAGGGATGAAGTTCAGCTGTAGAAAAACGGCAGAGGAAGGATGAGCACCAGGGAGGATCTGAAGTTGAACACCCCCCAGTTCATCGAGTCCTCCTTATTTCACTGCAGCAAGTGAATGCACTGGAAAGGTCTCAATTTGTGCCTTCTCTCCATGGGTATGAACGTCTACTCAAGGTTCAGTGACAGGGGAAATTCAGCCCCAAAGTTTTTTGGGGAGGTGGAGAGAAGGAAGAGAGAAGGAGCACATTGAGGCACAGGCAGACACGCTGCTGCAGGGCTGGTGGGATGGTTGAGGGCGACACCACTTTCCACCTAGTTGGTACCACACCTCAGCTCACATCTGCTGCTCCCCTGGAGCTGAGCCACCTTCACACACTCTGCCAATGCTCCCAGTCTGCTTCAGGTGCACAGCTGACTTTGTACAGAAGCAAACTGGGAGTTCCACTTAGACCATTGATGTGGCTATCAAGTAGTCCCCAAAAGTCCATCATTACCACAGTGTTTTGTTACCACCTCAGCCTGTGGCTAATGAGGCAGGTGGTAGAAACAAATATTTCTGGTTCCTCGTGGGCTGATGATTCGTTTAGAGGCCAGTTAGGCAACTTTCAAATATTCTCAATATTTGAGAAGGTTTCCTCTCTATCAGGGCAGAACAAATGAGAGTGAAGCAGGAGATTGGTAGCAGGTGACAGCAGTTAAGACTGGGTGGAGGAAGTTATTTAAAGCCAAGCAAAGGCCCAGGAGAGGTTTGATTGGGTTCAGAAAGCAAAGCTGGGGCTGTGTGTGTAGCTCCCTTTCCTAGGAACAATCCGAGAACATGGGACTGATAAGTAGCTGAGACTCATCTCCATCAGAGGGATTCTTTTAGGTTGAAGGCAACATGAAGAGCTGGGTGAGTACATTTTTCTTTTGTTTTCCTGACTCTCATTTCTCTCCTCAATGCAGTTCTATTATCTCATGTGTGGGTTTATAATTTATCTGTTTTTAATTGGCTGCTCTTGTAAGCTGGCTTGTGTTAAGGGTGGCATTCCTGGAAAGCAGGGCCTGGGGCTGTTCTTGCCCAACATCCTCCATGTGTGATGGGAGTGTGTCCAGAGTTAACAGGCTCCATTTCTGCAGCATTCTGATTTAGTTGCAGGTAACAAAGGATCTGTTGTGGAAGAAGCATTTTCTGATCAAGCATTAGCCAAGACAGCTTTTTAGTATGTAGTGTGAGGCTGCCCGAGCTCTGTCTCCTGGGACACCTGCAATAATGATTTGTTCTGTGACTGTCCTGATGTATGAAATGAAACATAATGAGCAAAACTGCCAGCCTGGCACAGTCTGTTCCAGGTAGCCTCAAATCCTTAGGCAAACTCCCCCAAATCACGTGGTTAGTGTAATTCACAAGATTTAATTCTCTCTGGGTTTCATTTGTCTTGTGCTTAAGTAGCTTCTTAAGGGTCTGAGTTTCCCAACTCTTCCTCGAAGGTGTGTGGGTGACAAGTGTAAAAAGGTTTATCTGCTAATTAAAGCTGAGGGCATTGCCTAGTGGTGCAGCACTGATAGAGACAGCTCATGAAAATCAATAAAAAGAACCTGAGATATCTCACTGAAAATATGAGAATGGGCAATGCTACAACATCTGCCTGCTCTGTATGGCAAGCAGGAAACATGTACAGTTTGTGCATCCTCCTGCTTCAGCCTCTTCTCTTTATCTTGTGTAAGATTGGTTTTGTTTTGGCTTTTTTAAAAAAATATATATTTTAAGGAGAAAGAAGGAAGTGATTTATCTCCTCTTGATAGGCTTGTTTTGAGTTGTTTTAAAGTTGTTCCAAATGACGAAGTCCAGAGGTATTTTTCAGTCCCAAAGTGATGACTGGAGTCAGTGAGGACTGGATTGAATAGTTGGACCTGAACTCACGCAGGTTTCAGTTTCTCTATCCCAGGGAGTTCTGTTGGCTTTTAAACTGCATGTTTATTCAGACTGCTAAATCAAACATTGCTTTGATCCAGAAACAAAACTTCCTGTCTAACAATGATTTGACATTTCTGACTTTTTTTTTAATGACTGAAAATGATGACATTAATCAAAACAAAACCTTCTCAGCTAACAACTTGGGTTCTAAAAGTAAGTATGTTGAAACTAAGAAAGGTTTTTCATTGGAAAAACACTTGCCTCTTGCCTCTCATTATCTCCAGCTTGTAGTGGAAATTAGTAATTGTTTCCCTTATCAGCAAGCCCCAATAGCATCTTGTCTCTTGGCAAAGTGAATATTATTTAGAGCATTGTTTTCATTGATTCTTAATGACTTCTAAGAAGCAAATATATCAAGATCTATAACCCTGCTTCTCAGTTTCACCTTTTCCCTTCTGTCACAGATGCAGAATTAACTCTTGACCTTTTAGAAAGCTTGCACACAAACAGCCTGAAGTTCACAGCAAAACAAACACCCCACAGTGTTCTACAGAAGAAATGTCAGGGTGGTTTTTGGATCTTGGACACAAAAGCTGTGACTGGTTCTCATTAGACTCCTTCCTGCTAGATAATTATGATGGGCAAGCAAAGAAATGCATTTATTTGAGGTTTTCCCTTTACCTTTTCTAGTGGGGACCAAGAACAGAGCAGCTGGTCCTGCAGATAGGTGGGTGTTTGATAACATGATGCATATCAATATATTTAGACTTGTGTGGGGCTTCTTCATCTGAAACTCATTGACTTGTAGGTCAGGACACACAAACTCTGTGAGAGAAGAATGTCATGAAGATTTATGACAGAGCATTTTGCTGGACTGATGGGGTAAGAATTCCCTACTGTGGTGGCAGAGTAGGAAAACCATGGAAGCTGCTTTACTTTCATGACTATAAGAAAACACCACTCATGGCTTTTTTCCCCCTTGATGTTCAGAGATAAGCAGATCTAGTCTGTTACTCTTGGCTTTCTGTTGTCTTTCTATAATTGTACAGAGCTCTTCTATACACAAGGCAATCTATCACCCAACTCTGCCCCAGCATTCGGTGCTTGCTGAAGTTATTACAAATGGATATTTGATAAAAAAATAAAGGTCCATCCCTAGCCTGTATCTGTGTAATACCTAAATCTCGTCACAACCTTTGATAACTTTGAGTGCTGGGCAGAGGAGGGAGCTGCTGACCCCTGCCATAGGCATGGAGAAGTGCAACCCAGAACACTGAAATGGTGTGGGCAGGAGGTTGTAGCAAGGTGGGGTCAGTCTCTTCTCCCAAAGATCAAGTGATGGGTTGAGAGGAAATGTTCTCAAGTTGCACAAGGTGAGATTAGGGGTGGAAAAGAACCCTGCCCTGCCAAACTCCATCTGCTGGTTATCAGCTGATTCAGCTGTTTGCAGTTTATGTGGCTGAACAGCTGCTTGTGGTTGGCAGGGAGCTGAGGTGTGCAGGACAGACCTGCCAGCTTGGTCACAGGGGATGCTTTCTGCTGCTGCTCCATTGCAATGCTCGGTACCATCTGAGCTTCTAGACAAACTGTGTGTGTGTGTTGGTCTTAAAGTGTGAAGTGGAAGTTGGGGGAAAGACAAAGAGCAGGTGGGAGTTCAGAGAGTCTTGTTTCTTCACAGGTTTTGCCCCACATTCATGGTGTTGCCTGCATTGGTGGGTGCTGCTGCAGGTGACTGGCTGCAAGGGGGAGTTTGACCTTTCAGGCAGGTAAATAAATGAGAGAAAAAAAGAGCAAGGGTGAAAAAATACTCAAAAGGACCTCAGAACTGCATGAGGCTTTTCCTGGGTACAGTCAGCACTGGTTTTGTGCAAGCTGAGCTGGAGTGCCAAGCCTGAAGCTTTTCTTGCAGCAGCGACTGGGCAGCACTGCCTTCCAGCAGTGCCACTCTGGCATGGAGAGGATGCTGCTGCCACCTAATGAGGTGCCAGCACCACCTCTCTCTGCACCCTGGACTGCCAAGGGGAAGTATCAGCCTCTGCATCATTAGTGATATCTTCATGTTGCTGAACTAGTCTTTGATCCCATCCTCCTCTGCAGAACCATGTGGTGGGTGGTAAATTAATCTCTGGAGTTCAGTCCAGCACATATGCAGAAAGTACAGGGGGGGAAAGTAGGTGATCTTGAGCTGGTACTAAGAGCCTGGAACTTGCCTGTGCCCTCGGTTTGAGCTTGGTGTTATCCCACCAGCTTCAGTGGAAGAAACTCTTGCTGGCACAGATGCACTTGAGTATGGACTGGGCTGTATGTCTTCCCTTATGTTTGCTGGGGTCAAGTAATAAGAGTGATCTGGATTGTAATTAAATGTGTAATCACTGTGGAGTAAACTGACCTGGTTCAGTCTATGTTGGCTGCAAGGAGAGAAGAGGTATCAGCACTGTGGGCTCAGTGTTAGGCAAGTGGATGGTATTGTGTGCTTCTGAATGAAGCCAGGAGCAAACCAGAGCAGAATCCAGGTTGTCCAGAATAATCAATGAAAACTAAGGAATAACTAAATAGCACCTGTCAAGAAAGGGACCTGAAATTCACACCGGAGTGGGAGGGACAAGCTGCTACCTTAAAAGGATGATCCTTCCCAGTTCCACTTTGCTCTCTTGGCCTTTCCTCACTGTCTCACTCTCCTCTCCACTGGGATGTAAATTTCCAAGCTCAAAACCAAACATTAGGACACATAAAGGGGAAAGAAGTTTTGCTTCGCGTGTGAAACAGCGAAATACACCCTTATTGCATAAAAAGCTGATAACTGTTGTAATCTGCCAGACAGCTTGGTGCTGGAGCAGATGCTGTGCTAGAAGAAAGGCTTTGCTGAGAATCCTGGTGATTGGATCAAACTCCTGTCTGCCGACAACGTCGGGGTCAATCCTCCCAGTTGTAGCCAGGATGTGACACGTGACTGCAGCACATGCTGAGGGTGCTTTGAACTGCCTTTTTTTGGGGCCTTTTTAAAAATGTGTTTCTTTTTATGACAAAAAAAGCTGTAAAGCATGAGGCTGAGTATCATGTGTGAGTATTTCTGGCTGTACAGCCCAGTGGAGGGCTGTGCTGAATTAATGGAGTTGGGTTCTGTGGCTCTTCTTGAGTGGAGCATCTTTGCTTTCCACAGCAGCTCTAGTTCTGTGAAGGCATATTCCTCCCAAAGAGCAATCCATGTACCCTGGCAGCTCTCTTTGAGTAAATTAACTTATTAAAGCATGAATGTTGGGCTGTGTACATCTTCAGAGAGCCTCGTTTGAGGCAGAATAGCCACTCTGAACACGGCGCCATGGGATAATGACTTCCAGACTGTCCAGAGCTGCATTCCTTCAAGCTTCTCCATCGATGCAGTAACACTCTGTGAGCCACCTGGGCTGCATCTGTGCTCTGTGGGAGGTAGAAGCTTTGGTGCACCCCATAGCCTTGCTCCCTTAGCCAGATGAGACTTGTTGAACTTCCCTCCCACCGCCTGCTCGAGTCTCCTTCCAGTGGGTTTCCTTCCAGGAAGGTCAGCGTGATGGGCTGTGCACATGCAAAACTTGACCTGTGGAAGCAGGAAGGGCTGGAAAACAGCAGGAGATGGTTTCCAGGAGCACAGCAAAAGTCAATTAGGAGAGGTCCTGCCCAGGACAGCTTGCAGGTTTAGGACCCAAGGCTTGCAGAGGATTTCCTAATGCAGCTTTGTGTAGCTTTCCTGGAAGCCTGTAGCAGAGGAGGAATTCTTCTTGAGCAGAGTGAATTTACTATGTGGAATATTGACCATATGAGACACTGGTTGTCTCCTGTGAAGGAATAGAGGCATAGCCCAGTAACTTTTAAATTCAAGTGAAACTTTGGAGGGAAGAGATCTGGGCTCCTTAGGGATGCCATATGATGTAAAGAACTGCTGTGAAAGTCACTAAATGGTCCTGTCATCTCCTGCTTTTGTTTTGCTCACCATCTCTGGTGGGGAGAGTGAGAAAAGGTGACATGATGTGACCTGTGTGTGGTGGTGCTGGTGCCTCACCTGCAGCCTCTGACCACCTGTGCCCCAAGCAGGTGATCCAAGCAGCTGCCTAGAGCTTGCTCTGTTCAGGTGTTAATTTCTTCTCCCTTGCTCACTGGGGTTTTGTCCCAGGAAGCTCTCCTGATAATACTCCCTGGGACCTGCTCAAGTTTGTCCCCTCAACGGCAAAACCAACTCATTTCCTTGTAGTTGCTCAACTTTGAGGTGAAATGACAGCTAAGAGGAATCATTCTTCCTCTCTCTTAATAGAAAGTAATTTGTTTCTGTTTTGGGAAGTCTTGTCTGAGTGACTTGAAGCTCGCTAGCCCATGTTTATTTTGGAGACAATCTGTTCCCTATTCAACTACTGCAGTAATTGTATGTAATATGCACTTTTTAAAGTGGATAAGTTATCCACAAGTCCCAGATGATGATATGTCTCAAAGAAGATGCTGGAGTGGGCCAAGATTGCCTTAGGAAGCGAGAGTGTTATTGAAGGGTGAACAAAATGGAAATGTTTGCTCAGGGGAAGGAAACAACCATCTGACCTTGTGGTCACACACCACCTCTCACCACTGCCTTGAGCCCTGGTCAAGGACTTGGGACAGGCAGCCCTCTGAGACTCGAGTCCTTTTCTTTTGCTCACCATTTCTGGTAGTGAGAGTGAGGAAAGGCAAAATGATGTGACCTGTGTGTGGTAGTGCTGGTGCCTCACCTGCAGCCTCTGGCTACCTGTGTCCCAGCTGTCCTGAGCTTCTCAGCTGGGTATTGTTGAGGTGCCCCCCTAATTCTTGGTCTCTTCTGGAATGGCTCAATTTGGGAAGCTCAGATGAGGGTGTTGACGAAGAGAGGAGTTGTGCTTGGCTGTGTTGCTGGGGTGTGTTGCCATGTGCCTGCTCCACAGGGCTGGGCAGCCAGCAAAGGCAACAATGCTGCTGCTGTGCTAGGCAAGTGGGCTTTAAAATGGGGAGGGCTAGGCAGGGCTGCTTCCGATTTTCTTTGTTTTTTGTTTTGTTTTGGTTTTTTTTTTAGTATTTTATCAATAAATACAAAATTCTGATAGTCTGCATCTTCCTGGAGCCTCTCCAAGCCATTGTTTTTCAGGAGTTACCATTTTTATTCTGATAATGGTTATTGCTGTTTAAATTCTGCTCCTCAGCTTTCCCAACCTCCTTGTTTTCCCAGGCTCTGTTGCATCTCTCCCCACCCCTTTCTCTTTACCCCTTTCAGATGAGCTGCAGTGCAGCTTGCCTTGCTTAGAAAAACTGGGCTAGAGGAGATCAGGCAATGCTCTGGGCTTGCCACATAATGAGAGGTGAGAAGGAAATGTGGCCACAGCTGAGTCTATTTTGGAGACAACCCACTGGTGCCCTGCCCTTTGCCCAGGCCCTGCACAGGCTCCAGCTGTGCTGGGGAACCCATCAGTGTCCAGGGGCTGGACCTTATGGAGGAAGGAAGAGCCTGGAAATCTCCAGTGTGAACCAAAATGTTTTGTTTCATTTCAACCTGGGAAATGTGAGTTATGCGCTTTTTTTTTTCTTTCTTTCTCTCTTTTTTTTTTAATTTACAGATGAGAATCTCCAGATCCAAGTAAAAAAAAAACCCCAAACATTTGCATTCCTTTCATTTTCACACATATGTCATGATCTGAATCTTCCTGCTGTTCTAAAACAGGGGGTTTGAATGTGCACAAGCTGAGGAAAGCCAGTAAAAACCGGGAAGGCTCAATGGGAGGACTGGGTTTCCCAGAGCTGTGCTCTCTTCGGGGCTTTGCTCAAGGGGTCTTGTGCAACAGCTGGAATTCCTCTCTCCAACCCATTTCCAGGGCAGTGAGCTGTGTGGGATGGATCCAGGGAGCTCGTGGCTGGCTTCTTGTTTTGCTTTCCCCCAGCGTTGCTCAAGCTGCGGTTTGCTGACCCAGGCACTGAGCTCCAGCAGCTTGTGACTCAGGGTTGCCAGGGGTGCTCCGGGGCAGGAGGGGGGGGTTGCCCATGGCCCAGGCTGCCCGGGGAACCACGAGCCTACGTAGGCGTCCAGCTTTGGGCTGGGGCTGTTCCTCCTCCCACTGCGGAGGAGCTGGGAAGATCCCCAGCACTGCTGTCAGTGGCTGGACACGGGGCACCACCTATTTACAGAGGTCTTTGTGAATACAACTGAAAAATAAACTGCCTTTTTTTTTTTTCCTCCCCTTTTTTTTTCTCTCCCTCTTTTTCCCTCCTGCAACGTTTAAAAGTCCCCTGGTGCTTCGCCCACCCTCGTAACACTCCCACAGCTCCTTTGCCAGCATCTCCCTTAAAACCACAGCCCAGCAATTACCACTGCTGGCTCCTGGGGCTCTGGCTCCCCAGGGGAGGATGGTCCCAGTGAGGGGTCCCAGTGAGACCTCCCCGTTTGCCTGCTGGTTAACTTTCGTGAGGATGCAACTCTGGGGAAATCCCACGTGGATCAGTTACGGGGTGTTAAAGCAGCCAGGCACTCCATCAGCTTTTGGCCAAGAAGTGCTGTGTGCTCCCTGTGTGTGTATATATACGTATAGAAAAATATATTATTTAGCATCATAAGCCCTCATTAACAGCAATGGGATTTGTGTGGTTTACAGACCCTAGGAAGCTATTTGTTAGCTTACTCCTAATTTGCAGATCTTTGAAGCCAATCACTGTACCTGGTGATTAAGGTTTTTAGGGTTGGGGATTTTTTGTTGTTGTTGGTTTATTTTTTTTTTAATAATCCAATGCAGAGAAAAGAAGCCTCTCGGTGGTTTGTATGAAAAGGCTGCTGAGCGAGTCCTGTGATTCAAGGGCCAAAAATAACGGTGCTGGGTTTAAACAACATTCCCTCTGTGAAACAAACTGGCAAAAAACAGTGAAATTTAAAGGGACCCTGTCAAAGTGGCTCTAAAAATAGCTCCAGCCAGCTGTGTTTTGGTGAGTGGGCACATGTGCTCACGTGGTATGTTCCTGCTGCTCTGCCAGTTTTGTCTTGGGTTGGTGGTTTGTTGTTTGTTTTTTTTTTTTCCCTGACCTAGGCTAGAACAACATCTGAGCCTTGCTGTCTGCTGTAAGAAATGACCCTATGCTGGGAGAAAGGGTTTGGCTTTGGTGTAGAAGAGGGTCCTGCATCCCCACCCCTGGCCACAGCATAGCTCCTGCCTTTTGAAAGAGGTGAAAAGTCACTGTTTGGGGATTTAGCACCCCAAAAAAAAAAGGGGTGTTGCAGCAGCAGCACTGCTGAGCACTGCCCTTGAGCCCAGCCTGCTTGTCCTGGGGGGTCCCATTCTGCTTGTGCTGAGGGGTTGTCCTCATGCCTGTGTGCTTCTGGGGAGGGTGATTGGGATGTGTTGGGGATTTTCTAAGGGGCTGGGAGAAGGTTGGAGTTTCTTGGCACACTGTGCCCTGTCACCAGTAACTCCAGGCATCTGGGAGAAAGGACCACACCTTGCACAAGTGCAGTGCTTGTTAGAAGTGGATCCTCCTCCAACCTCCCTGGATTTTGGAGGCATATTTCTTTCCTAGGGAGTGGTGAGACTTCTCCCTTCCCTAGAGGCTCCCCTGAGATGGGCTCCTTGTCCATAGGACAGCTCCTGTTTATTGCACAAGGCTTGCTTTAAAACTGGGATTCCCCCTTGGAGCTGCCAAGGATACCCTGCAGCATAAACAGGCAGAGCTCTGCCAACCTGCACCTTGTTTTATATCTCTGTAAATGGACTTGTGCCCCTTGCCCCATCCTCCTGGGCACATGAAACAAAAAAGAAAATGCATAGGAGATGCCCATGAAGTGTGGGTGAGATGCGGCTGCTTTGAAGAGCAGAAGCAGGTTTCAGTTTCCTCATCTGCAGCACAAATGGGAGATGGAGAGTTGGGTATTTCTTGGTGCCATTTCCCCAAAACCTGTTTTTTTGTTTGTGGTTTAGTTAATTTTTAAAATTTTGGTTGGAAATGGCAATAAAGGACTGCTGGGGAATTTCCTCCTGCAGAAACCTCAAACACCTTCACTCTATCCCCAGAAGCAGGTGGCCTCTGACCTTCCCTCTCCCACATACCCACCAACTTTCCCACCACTGTCTCTTCCCCCTTGAGGTTTCTGTAGTGGAAATCCCTGCCTTGGGGTCGCTCTGTCACTGGCAGTAGAGGAGTTTGAGCATCTTCTTTCCTCTTGGGCAGAAGCTGCAAAACCCAAAAGATCCTTAGACCTTCTCTGCCAGACAAAGCAAAGACCTTGAAGCTGTGCAGCATCTGAACAGCTCTCCCCTTGCTCTTGCACCAATGCTCCTTCATCATCACTTTTGATTTATTTTTTTTTTTCCAGGTGTGATTCCATGCTGATTCAAAATAAAATCCTCAACTTGCACTATTCTTGATTAAAATAATTACAGTAATAAAAGTTACCCTAGAATGATTCAGAGTGACTGAAGTAGTTCCATCCCCCTCTCTCTTGAGGGTATAGGTAGGGATTGGACCTATTAGCTGGTTGTACCTGACTGACTGAAAACTGATGCAAAGGTGGGTTTGAAATGAAGTTTAACAACTTAATTTTAGCCCACTGAAACTGTAAATACCACTATCAGATTCCCTTTTGGTATTGACAACATTTACTTTTTGATGCTATTTCCAAAACAAAGTCAGGGAAATGATGTCTCAACATGACTTTGCTTCTCTGATACTGCTAGAAGGTTGTTTTCTGAGGGAGATTTTGCTCTTCTTGGGGTGTTTTCCTTTTTGATTCAAACTCTGCTAGTTATATAATATTTATACTGTTGCTTACATCGAGTAGTTGAATTATTTTTTTTTGTCCTAAAGCATCCTTCCTTAGCTCTGGGCTTTTAAGTGTAGTAGAGGACAGCAGTGTCCAAGGATGAAGGAACAATCTGCCACCAGAGGCAATGTGGCAGGGATTTAGAATATCCAGTGGCCTCTGATATCCTTCCAGGTGTGCACTGAAGGGGCAAGAAACCCTTCATTTTGATCTCATCACTGCTGCTGAAGTGACAATGGACTTCAAAAGGTCTTTTCATCTTATGAAGGGGAAAGGAAACTTTCAAGATGTTCCTCTGAAAATAGTTAAATGGAAGAAACCCAGTCTAAGGTCTTTGACATCCCTTGATCTGATCCTAGGCAAGAAAGAGCAGAAGGAAGAAAATAATTCTAAAGCACTTGAACTTAGTGTCAGCAAACTGTCCACAGTTCATCAGCATGAATTCATTATTTGTCTGGAAAATCAGGGGTCAAAGCAAGTGTTGCAGGCAACTTTTGTAAAAGTGAAATCCAAATTCCTACAGGAATCTCCTGGAATACACCCACCTTTTCTGTTTACTTTCTGCAAATGGGTTTACTGGTGAGAGAGCTGTGAAAATAAAAAAAAAAAAAAAGGGGGGGGAGAGGGGGAAAAACTCCCCACAAATATCAGAGTAGCCCCAAAAAATCAAATTCTGAGCTTGCCATAGACACGAATGTTGTTTTTAAAATAAAAGTGGGAGTTAATCATTCAAATACAGTAAGAGACTGGCTGATTTGTGTGTTCAATCAAGACTAATCACCACAGCTTGAATTTTGAATATTTAATGCTTGTGGAGTCTGCTTGCAGATCATCTGCATAATTTTTGTCATGCAGATGAAGTTACTTGACAAATGATGTCAGGCACCACATATGCCTTAAAGCAAGGGATATGCTGGTGGACAACCTGCAAACAAGGAAAGTGTGAGGGAACATGGGATTTAATTTCCTATGAATAGTTTGTTCATTTCTGATTTTATTCCAAGATCTACAGGTTTTAATTTTTTTAGTAACACCCGTTGATATATTGACTGAGTTTTCACTGGGTAACAGTTAAAAGAGAGCCATTCCCTTTGGAGTTAAGGCAGCAGAAGCTGGTATCTGCTGCTATGTTGTGGAGCTGCTTCCTAGGAGCACCTCCAACCCATTTGGTCTGCTGCTCTCCTGCATCTCCTTGTGACACTGCAGGCTGCAGCCCAGGGAGGTAGACAGAGCTAGGAGAAATGCCACTGGCATCTTGAACCTGCTGGAATAAAACTAACAGCCTTAACTACATAACACTGATGGTTAATCAAGTGGAAGTGGGAATTAGAAACTGGCTTGCTGAGCTGGAGAGAAGCAAGGGCCTGATCACAGAAATCCAAGTGAGTTGGTAGGTGAACAGGGTTTCTATCATGTGAAACCAAATCAGTTAAGCAGTGAATTGAAGTGAGTGTGAATGTGAAAACTATTATCTGGCCAGGCTGGATTGATGAGGCAAGGCCAATGGTTTGAGGTCCAACAAGGCCCAGGGCTGGGTCCTGAACTTGGGTGTCAACCCCCTGCAATGCTACAGGCTGGGGGAGGAGTGGCTGGAAACTGCCTGGTGGAAAAGAACCTAGGGGTGGTGATCTGACTGTTGGCTGAAGATGAGTCAGTGTGTGCCCAGGTGGCCAAGAAGGCCACCAGCATCCTGGCTTGTGTCATCCCCAGTGTGGCCAGAAGCACTAGGGCAGGGATTCCCCCTGTACTTAGCATTGGTGTGGCCACACCTTGAGTACTGGGTTCATTTTTGGGCCCCTCACTCCAAGAAGGACATTGAGGGGCTGGAGCATGTCCAGGGAAGGGTAATGAAGTTGGTGAAGGGTCTAGAGAACAAGTCTTTCGAGGAGTGGTTGAGGGACCTGGAGTTGTTCGGCATGGACGAAAGAAGACTCGGGGGAGACCTTGCTCATGGCAACTCCCTGGCAGGAGGCTGGAACAAGGTGGGGTTGGTCTCTTCTCCCAGGTAACAAGTGATAGTGCCAGTTAATGGACAGACTTGATGGTCTTAAATGTGTGAGACAAAGAGTAAGTGTTTCATCCAGGGTATGGGTGGGTTAGGTTAATGTTCATACCTATCAGGTGGGTAGCATTATACAGGAAGGATATTTTGATGTGATACCAACTTATTACAGCCCAAACCCTGGGTATGAGGGTATGAACTGACTTGAAACATGATCCAGACCTTATAATGCATTTGGTAGGGTTAAGGACAGGAGTAATGCTCTTTTGGGCTTGAATTGCTCATACAATAGACTGCACAGTGAATTGAGAATTTCCCATTTTGGCACAACTTGTGTTTGTGAAAAAAGCCTGAGAACAACCTGACACAGCAATCAATTGTATACAGCAGGAATAATAACATACACAGTCTCTTTGGCAAAGGATTAGTTTGAAGTAGTTTTGTAAATTAAGTCAAGGAAAAAATCTGAAAAATGCTAGAAATATCTTTGCAGGGGCACCTCAGGTCCTCCCATTGCCATGGACTTCTCGCAACCTCCAGAACAATGAGAGTCTTCTGGTATTGTCATCATCTGCATCCTTTGGAATGTGCTTGTGATTTGCCACAAATTAGGTGATGATAGGCAAAGAAATGCAAAATTGTCTCAAAAATAAATTCCAGTTTATATACAGGACTTTGTCCCCTTCATCCTTCAGCCTTTGCAATTGGATCCCCCAGTGAAAGTTAAGTGTAGATCAAAATGAAATCAAGTTGGTTATCCAAGAAGAGATTTAAAAAAAAAAAAAAAGAGTAGAAATTGACACAAGCCAAGTGGATCATGGTTTTTTTTTTTTGTGTTTGTTTCCCTCACCTCCCAAAGTTCTGTGTAATCTCTGCTGACTTCCAAAAAGGATATTGTGCATATAGAGAAGGTGGTTACCTACATGAAGGACAAGTGTCTGCAAAGCTTATTGCTACCACAAGTCATCAGAGTCTGAATGTAAGTTAAACAAACAAAATAAAACCCAAACACCAAAAACCCCACCACCCCTGAGAAACCAGCCCCAGGGTAGTTACCTGGGGAACAAGAGAGGCTTGCTTGGTGACATGCCACTAATTAATGCCCACCCCAGCTGTGCAATACCTGCAGCCTTGCTTGATCTTCCCTCACCCTGGGACCTATCCATTATCTATGAGATCTATTTATTGTGGGTGATTTGGGTAAAATAAGGGACTTGTTGCATTTCCAGGAGGACAAATGCTTTTAAGCATGTACTCTCCATCTTTGGAGATACTCCAAAGTCTTCTGGACAGGGTCCTGGGCAGCCATTTCAGGGTGACTCTGCTCAAGCAGGATGGTTTAACCAGATGATCTCCAGAGGTTCCTTCCCCCCTCACCCACAGGGATGTGCTCCATCTCCAGTGCTTTTGCTGGATGCTTGCAAGGAGTCCATGTCTTTATTAGGAAATTGCAGGTGCCAGTTTCCAGATAGTTTAATATTGGCAAGAGAGAGATTAATAAGAGAAGAGTGGCAGAGGTTTTTCAGTGCCTCCGGGTCACAAAAAGTGAACTCCCTTTGTTTTGGAGCAGGCTGTAGTAATTGTGTGTGTGCTTTCCCAATTGCTGTCTCCCTAACCCTCTCTGTGACTCCTCATAACAGGAATACCAGGGGAAAAGATGAAATACTTGTCTAGCAGCACAACTAAACTGACAGACCACCCTTCCAACCCTCAGTGTAGCCTTTTCCAACCCAAAGCTTGGAATGCAAAAGAGGAAAACACACCAGAATCCCACTTTGTGCCTTTGAGATCTCTCCTTTCTCTACAATTTCACCCACTCTAGAGCAACTGCAGGAGGAACAGGATTTTGAATTTTTTTTTTTTTAAAGGTCTTCTAATGTCAGTGTCTATCTGGGATTTCTCTGGCCCTTGCAAGGCACACAATGGTCATTAAGTTAAAGATGTGCCAGCTCTGTTATGTCTGGCAAGAGGTGGGTAATTAATGTGTACCTGCTGGTATCAGCTGCCTCTGTGCTTGCAGCTGAACAAATTGCTGAATTGGCATCAGAATTTCTTTGCCAAAGATGAAGTGGGACAGACACTTTATTTTGGAGCAAAGCAATCTGATAAGCTGAGAACTAGTTGGAGAAAATGGATGAAAAGTTTGAAACCCCCCTAAAACCAGAACATTCTTGGCTCTTGCCATTCTGCAGAGAAGTGTTGTTGCTGGAGTCCAGAGTAGCAACATCCTAAGCTCTTCTATAACCCTACATGTGACACTTTCCCCCCTTTCTAAAAATAAAATAATGGTTTCAATCTGTCACTGGGTTGTAGTAGGGATTTTGGTGGCACTTTTGCTTTCTTGCTGGGGAGGTATGAGCTGTGGCAAAGGGGAACAATTCTGTGGAGTGACTAATGGAAAGGGAGGTACTGTCATTTGACAACTCCCATGGCACACAGTCATTGTAGAGATGATTTTTCCATAGGGATGAATGTCAGCATTGCTCTGAGAGCTTTCTATTTCTTCTCTGGTTTTGATGAGCAGAGTGAACCAGAACTCTGGTGGCTGCTGAGGATCTGTGTGAGCACCACATGGGCAGGAGGGCTGCAGAATGGAATTCAAAGAATGAATCACCTTTGTGATTGTTCCTGCTAGAAAACAGTTTTTGTGTGATGATTCCAGTAATTTACTGAAAGGCTGATGTGTTGTTTCCCAAAGCTGGAAAAGAAAAAACCCCACACAACAAAATCCAACCAAAACTGCTCTGTTGCTGTTTTATTTCCCCTGGAAATGAAATGTGGAGGTTTCCACCTGGCAGATCAATAGCTTTGCAACATCTTCCTTTCTCTTGCATTTCCCAGATGAATGGCTGTTATTTGTTAGCACAGCAGAAATAAGACAGAAAATGCCTGCAGGAAGATTTGAAGCAAAGGCTTTCATTTAAGCCACTATAATACATAAAGCAATAAAATCTGTTTATTTATTTGCTTATTTTTCTTTGCAGTAAACAGTGCTGTTTTACTGTGCAACACTCCTGATTTGTGCATTTTAGGGCTGGGCAGGTCCTTTTCTAATGGCAGGTAAATGGCTGGAGACAGGATCTTGAGGAGCATGGTCCATAGCAGTATTTCCAAAACATTTAACATAGATTTTTCCAGCTTATGCCAAGTGCCTGGCACTGAATGCTTTGGGCAGGTTTTGGTGGTGTTTTCACATGGACACCTGAGCACGTGCAGAGAGATCCCATTAATGCTTAAGCACTTCCAACAAAACATAGAATTTACTTTGAGCTGTAAAGAGGTCATAGAATGGTTTGGGTTGGAAGGGACCTTAAAGAGCATCTTGTTTCAAGCCCCCTGCCATGGTCAGGGACACCTCCCACTAGAGCAGGTTGCTCAAAGCCCCATCTAACCTGGATTTGAACACATCCAGGGATGGAGTATCCAGAGCTTCCCTGAGTGTTGAGCTTCCCATAAGCTCCTTCCCTTAACTTCCCCTCAAGGCACAGTGCTATCTGCTTGGCCCTGGGGCAAGAGAAGGGTTCAGATCATCCATCAGTGAACTGATCCCCATCTTATGGCTGCACCCAGCTAGTGTATATATGGTATTTGCACTCACCACTGATGTGATTTGATTTTAAAACCTCTGAGGAGCAACAAGTTTTGCAGGTCCCTCTCTGGTGTGTTGAATCCTAAAGCTGAAAGGAGGTTGGGGTGGGGGAAAGCAAAGGGTCTGGGTTTCTCAAACATCTCCTAGGTGCTTTTGAGGACTCAAAAGGGAGCTGATTGAAGGAGCAATGGTTTTCAGTAGGCTCTGGGCCACTTTGGCTCATCAGGCAAGACTTGAAGCAATTCACATCACTAAAGGTTGTATTTCCAGTCTTGGTTGTGTTTTATAGTAGCCACCACCCTGAATGTTGCCTTTTATTCAGGGCAAGTTGACTTTTCAGCAGTGTTTAAATGTATTCTTAATGTGAATTATGTTTTATGGTACAGCATCTGAAAAAAGAGGGGGGAAAAAAAGGGAGGCTTTAAGAAAACCTTTCTCTGGCAGTAAATTAGATCCAAGTTTCTGTGATAAGCTGTAATGGCTCTTTCAGAGCAGATGTGTTTTATCAATTTAAGAATGCAGACTAAGAACATATTCTGAGCTCAGGCTGTTAAAGCTGGGTTTCCACATGTGTACTTGGTCAATAATAAATCTACAGAAGCTGCAATTGTCTTTCTGTTGAAGGTGATGCAGCTTGTTTGGGTCTGTTAGTGACATATAGGATGGCAGAGGCACTTTTGAAGCCACATGAGCAAATGGCCTCAAGTTCTGTCAGGGGAGGCTTAGATTGGATATTAGGAAGAAATACTTTCTTGAGAGAATGGTGAGGCACTGAAACAGGCTACCCAGGGAGTCACCATCCCTAGAGGGGTTTAAAAAACAAGTAGATGTAGCACTTGAGGCTGTGGGCTGGTGGATAGAGAGATGTTAGGATGAAGGTTGGACTTGATGATCCTACAGGTCCATTCCAATAGAATCCAGAATGATTCTATTCTGTATTGTTTCTCAAAGCAAAGCTGGGTACTGGTGGAAATTATGGGTTGTTATTCTGAAGAGAAGGCTGCTCAGTTCTGTGCAGATTTGTATCTTATTTTCAGTCAGGCTTTGAAAATAGTCAATGGAATTTTCAGGACTTAAAAAAAAAAAAAAGGCAAGCAAATGAAGGAAGGCTTTGTAAATAATGGATTGATTTCCATACCTCTGCAGAACACAGGGCAGCCACAAATTGAGGCAGAGGCCTCAAATCCCTGGGACCTTGCCAATACAGTCTGTGTGACTTCTCTGAATGAAGAGTTTTCCACTCTTAAGCAACCACACTGGCCACCTGGCTTGGACCTCTCAATATTTGTATTCTTTGGTGATTTTTCAAGCACATTTTTCTGAGGGGGAGGAAGTCTCAGACATTATTAAATTCCATCAGTCACATGAAAATTAGAGCCCCCATAACGTGAAAAAAAAACAGACTTGTGCCCCAGCTCAGGCAACATCTGCAATGTGTTGTTCAGTGTTAACTGCTGGAACACCCCCCATGAGAAAGAGACTTTATGAACGTCCTAACCACAGGAAAAGCTTCCCCTGGAGCTTGAAGTCAACCACAACCCACAGATCTGCAAGGAGCTAGATCACATTATGTTGGGGTGTGTGAGGGAGCAGCTTCCAAAGGTCTGCACTCTCCCTTGCCAGTGCCATCCCTCTATTGCCTGAGGTGCTCTGAAGCCCTGAGACATTTACTCTGATCTCAAGCATCTGAGTTTTCCCCAAACCAATGGGGGAACAGATGCCTATAGATGTTCATGTTCAGAGCATGCAAGGAATTTTCCAGAATCCCTCCTGGTTCAGCAGAGTCAGCAGATGGCTCCTCTTTCTTCATTCCCTCATTCAGTCTTCTCCCAGCCCCAGGTGGGCAGACCTGGCTTAGGAGTTTTTCAAGCCATCTCCACTGAAGTGACACGATGCTGGCCACGTCATGTCCTCCTTTCATCTAGGTTGTTTCTGTTTCACTCCATGGTTGGACTGAGATAGGGATTGCCCAGGGTTTGGGCTTTCCACTTCGGTTCCTTCTTTGAGTATGGAGGAAATTTGCTACTTCTCCTCGGGGTGTGACGTGGACTATCTGTGTGAAAACCATTTTCTAGTCCAATTCCACCTAAAGCTTGAGTGGCCAACTCAA
The DNA here is from genome assembly GCA_013401355.1 of Ceyx cyanopectus. Taxonomy (NCBI): domain Eukaryota; kingdom Metazoa; phylum Chordata; class Aves; order Coraciiformes; family Alcedinidae; genus Ceyx; species Ceyx cyanopectus. The sequence goes on along the minus strand of VYZU01024772.1, from coordinate 109,564 downwards.
ATTTAATTCCTGATTAATTTGCAACTGGAAATGTTGGACCTTAATGCAGAATAGCCAGCAGCCCTGGGCTTCAGGCATTGCTGGGAAAAGGTCCCATCTGCCTGATTTGGAGAGGGAACTCGAGGTGGGGCTGTGTACCCTTTCTGCCAGGGTAAGGGCTGCTGTCCTCAGTGGTGAGGATCATAAGCTTTAGACCAACCTTGGGTCAAGACCAGAAAAGCCAGTAAACATCCATATAATGTGTAGGAGGAAGAAGCTGTGACAAAGAAAGCCACAGAAATAATAAATTAACTTTACCTCACCCCTACCACATCTGATCTGGCCACTGACTGCTGGGTTAAGTTGCCCTGGGTATGTAAGGTCACTGAGCTGGGCTTTTCTTTCCCCTTCTCTATGCTCTGGTGCTGTTTTACATCTTATTATGGGTATCTGTAGGGCCTGTCACCATGGGAACTGTTGTGAGACCTCTTAGCTTTGTTCTAAAATGAAGAACAGCCCCCCCAGAGTTTGATATTTGCCTGTAGAGGCCTGGTGAATGTCTGGATTGGCTTGGGAGGAGGTACTGTAGGAGTTAGAGGAAATAAAACCTGCTTCTTCCTGGGCTGAATAGCCTTCTGGGTGGCTGGGAGCTTTGCTGGCAGGGAAATGTGACATTTGCCTGTTTCTCTTCCTTGAACTTGGCCCCAGGGGGCAAGAACTGGAGGCTGAGGTTTCCACAGCTGGTGGCTGCTTTCCTAAATCACTGTCCCTGGCAGACAGGTATATCTTTTATATAAAATATAGGTATGGATATATATTTATTCTGAAATGTGGTGATGAGGTTCTGCTAATTAAGATGATCTCAAGGTGAAAGGATTTGCAAAATTCCATTTTTCATTTGACATCGTTTGAAGCAGGATCTTCACTTTCCCAATCCTTGCTTCAATCTCCACATACAAAACAAAGTCCTGACTTCAAGTTCCAGAAGGAGAGGGGGGGGAAAAAAAGTCACATAGTCATAGCTGTACAACACCATTAACTCTGTGTTCTGCAACAGCTGAAACTTTCCAAGAGGCAGCAGTTGCAAAACTCAGCCAGATAAACCTTCTTCTCTGAGCATTGGGTATCATCCAGACCTTCTAGAAAGAAGAGAGGTCAGAGGTAGAACTCTGTGATCCACGAGGAAGAAAATTAAAAATACTTTCTTAGGAAGGCTTAAATTCATGTATCATTACACACCCTTCCCCACCAGAGATGGATGTTTGCTTATCAAATACCTCCAGCATCGAGGGTGTTGCTGTTGCTACTAAAAAGGTCAAGATTTGGGTCAGAGTTCACATATAAACCCCTTGACTAGAGCAAGTGAAATGGTGAATTCCAAACGGCCAAACAAAACTCTTGGCAAAGCCACAGGATATTGCTCTGTTTGGGAAAATTCAAGGCCACGAGACCTCAGGGTGAAGGGAGCCAGGATTCCTCTGAGCAAAAGGGGCAGAGCTCTAGAAGCTCCCATCACAAGGACAGACAGCAGATGACTGAGCATCATATGGAAGAGTTTTCTGGACAGGTTTCTATTTGAAAGCTTTCCCATGATGCTTTCTTTCACTTTTTTTTTTTTTTTCTTCTCATTTTTTTTCTTCCCCCCCCCCCCCCCCCTTTTTTTTTTTTTTTTTAAAACCCCCAATTTTTTCCCACCCCCCCCCAAACCTCTCCCCCGTGCCCCCCGTCCCCCCCCCCCCCCCCCTTTTTTTTTTTTTTTTTAAAACCCCCAATTTTTTCCCACCCCCCCCCAAACCTCTCCCCCGTGCCCCCCGTCCCCCCCCCCCCCCCCCTTTTTTTTTTTTTTTTTAAAACCCCCAATTTTTTCCCACCCCCCCCCAAACCTCTCCCCCGTGCCCCCCGTCCCCCCCCCCCCCCCCCTTTTTTTTTTTTTTTTTAAAACCCCCAATTTTTTCCCACCCCCCCCCAAACCTCTCCCCCGTGCCCCCCGTCCCCCCCCCCCCCCCCCTTTTTTTTTTTTTTTTTAAAACCCCCAATTTTTTCCCACCCCCCCCCAAACCTCTCCCCCGTGCCCCCCGTCCCCCCCCCCCCCCCCCTTTTTTTTTTTTTTTTTAAAACCCCCAATTTTTTCCCACCCCCCCCCAAACCTCTCCCCCGTGCCCCCCGTCCCCCCCCCCCCCCCCCTTTTTTTTTTTTTTTTTAAAACCCCCAATTTTTTCCCACCCCCCCCCAAACCTCTCCCCCGTGCCCCCCGTCCCCCCCCCCCCCCCCCTTTTTTTTTTTTTTTTTAAAACCCCCAATTTTTTCCCACCCCCCCCCAAACCTCTCCCCCGTGCCCCCCGTCCCCCCCCCCCCCCCCCTTTTTTTTTTTTTTTTTAAAACCCCCAATTTTTTCCCACCCCCCCCCAAACCTCTCCCCCGTGCCCCCCGTCCCCCCCCCCCCCCCCCTTTTTTTTTTTTTTTTTAAAACCCCCAATTTTTTCCCACCCCCCCCCAAACCTCTCCCCCGTGCCCCCCGTCCCCCCCCCCCCCCCCCTTTTTTTTTTTTTTTTTAAAACCCCCAATTTTTTCCCACCCCCCCCCAAACCTCTCCCCCGTGCCCCCCGTCCCCCCCCCCCCCCCCCTTTTTTTTTTTTTTTTTCATTTTTCTTCTTCCCCCCCCCCTCCCTCTCTCCTTTCACATTTATTATTATTTATTTATTTTAAAACCTGGACTGATTTCCAGCACTTCAGCTAAACTTCTCTGCGGATGCACTGGACTCTCCCGACCCACACATCACGCACCGGGTCCCTCTCCCGCCCGCGCTCCGCAAACAGGAGCGAACCCCGGCCGTCGCACCGGCAGGTTCTCCGTTCTCAGGGGTGGGAAAACCCTCGTCCCGGTGCTGTTTTGGACTTCCCGCAATTCCAAGGACGGCCGCGGGGTTATAAACAGCACGGTGAATGATTTGGAAGGGAGATGCTTTACTTTCTCGGTTCCTGAACTGGAATGATCCCGGTGCCTGCTGCAGCTTCCACACCCTGCCAGCTGGGGAGACACCAGCTACACCCCGCACCCAGCTCAGACCCGCCCGTGCTCGAGTGTGACCTGCCTCGTGTTGCTGATCAGACACCACCTGCTTTAGCTCCCCCTCTGCCCTCTCCCCCGCAGCACACTGTGGTAGAGCCACGTTCTTCATCCTCCTCTTGGTCGCTTTAAAATGTGCATTTCGCCAGCCCAGTCCGAGTGCTAATTCCCTGCCAACTGTCCCAAATCTTGCCCTCCTCCACGTCATCTCCCCTCACACGGGCTGGGAAGAGGGATGCAGGTCACACTTGAGCTCGGGAAGGTCTGAGTTGTGCGTAGGGTGTAGCAAAGCTGCTTGGTGTCTCCATAGGGTGCGGGCACAGATGCCATTGCCTGCAGTTGGGAGACTGCTGCAGAAGGAAGTGAAATCCTGGATTTCCCCAGGAGAACCCCATTTCTGGGGGCCAGAAGCAGGTGACCCCAGCATCAGGATGACACTGAAGAGGTAAAGCACCAGGGACATGCCAGCTCTCTCCATCCCCATACAGCTAATGCCCAAGTTCTCTCTTCAAACAATGTGTTTGTTTGACAAGTAAAATTGGGAAAAAAATAACCTAAACACACAAAAACCACCACAAAGAAGCTGATGCAGATTAGACCTCAGCGTTAGGCAAAATATTCAGCAAGAATACTTCCTCCTGGATTAGTTCAACAACAAAAAAAGAGAGAAACAAAAATAAAGTGCAAGGGGAGATTGCAGGTTTCTAGATAAAGATCCATGGATTTGAAAAGCCTCCTTTTTAATGTAAGGAGGACTCTAGAGTGATGTGTGCAGACTAAAATATAATGTGAAACATTACTCAAAGATATGCAGATGATCAAGTGTCTTTCAGGATTGGACTCTTCATGAAAGTTTATCTATGTTTTTGTAATAAATGGAGCTGAGAAGCCCCATGGGCACAGACCTGATCCAGAGAGAACCAGTCTAATGATGATTCCTCAAGATTCATTGGCTTTTAATGAAGATCTGGAACCTCAGTAATAGGAGTGGAAACATCCACGGCAAAACATTCTTAATCCTCTCAAACTCGTGTAGAAATCCTCACTCCTTAGTGGGATCAAAGTTGGCTTTTGAAGAACAACTGGAAGCAAATAGGAGTGTTGGGAATGTCTTTGAAGGAGCCGACAGTGACGTTTGGATGCAGCTTTTCCCACACGTTCCAGGTAGGCACTGATTTATTAATGCCAGGAGTGTTAACACTTGCACCCTAAGAGAGCGTGTCCAGCCACGTGGAAATCAAGTTTACATACCTCACCCTCACCTCTCTGTGATGATTTGACTCTGTTGAGTGGTTGGTTGGATTGATAATTAAGAGGCAAAACAAAAAGAATAAAAGGCTTTCTGTTTGCAATCGTGTCAGAGCTTCAGTTTCCTCAGAGGTCTAACAGCATGTGCTGCTGGCACAGCTCAAATGTTCATGTCTTGTTTGTAGCTCTTTTCCAGGATAACCATGATCATGAACTTAACACATGTATTGGTGTGAGAAGCCCAAGAGGCCAACTCCAACCTGGAGTGCTTCTCCAGCAGCAAGCAGGGCAGGAAGGTGCCTGCTGTAGGACTGCACAAGCGCACAGCACCGTGGCTCTGAGCCATCCTGCCCTGCTCTAGTGCTGAAGCAGGTCCTCTTCTCCTCTGCCATCACACCAGAGGCTCCCAGTAAGGTATGTCTGAGCCACTGGGGGAGGCTTGGTGGGGAAAACCAGCTGCCATTTAAAGCTCTCAGCTGCTCTGCCAGGTTCAAGCACAGGCTGGGGGGAAAGTGAGGTAGAGACTGGCTGGCAGATGCCAGCACTGGGGGATTGCAGGTAGGCACCCTCTGGCCTTTGCAGCCTTTGTGCCCTTAAATGTTGTGAAGCGTTCTGAAGGGGAATGGGGAGTCTTTGCCAGCTATTGATTGTGATCCTTCAGCTGCTTCAGTGCAGCCCATGTGTCTGACCCTGCAGCTGAAGACAGGAGATGTTGGCACTCACGACACAAGGCAGGTGAGATCATTGCTTGCTGCTCTTTGCCAGATGGTGCTGTAATAGTCTCCCCTGTTCACCTTCTGAACGTGCTAGCTCTGCTTAATCTTCAGAGGACAACCTTGCTGTCACCTCCAAGGTAGTTTCTTTCCAGAGAAGCTGTTGCAAATGACATCTAAAATCTGCTTTTTAGATAAGTGACTCTTGGGTCAGGGTAGCACTCAAGGGGAAGCCAATCACTGTGGTGCCAGGCAGTGATTTCTGGCTTCAGGACTGCCTGCCACTGCCACCAGGAGAGCTGGGTAACCCTTGAGGAACCCAGCTGCACTGGGAAAACCACCCAAATCCAGGCTGTAACCTGCCTTCTCCGCTCTTCAGGTTGTCAAGAGAAATGGAGGTGGGTTCTAGACAGAAGGGGAATCCAGAGCAGCGACTGTGCTGCATGGGAGGGATATTTGCTGGTCTGGAGAACTCTGCAAGTGTACCCACTTTTCCTGGAGAAAAATGGGCTTATAGTCAATATTCCAGTTAATTCCATCTGTAGCAAGAGGTGCTCACTGGTGAGTCCAGCCTCTGTGGTTTGTGTTCTATAAATGTACATGCTGCTCCCAGGTCACGATTTAAGCAAATTTCTGAGGATGGCAAAGTTCCTAATTGTGCCCAGTTTACCTCACATTAATCTAGGTCTCTTTATTATTACTGAAGTGATTTCTTCCATTAGATCACTTCTTTCCTAAAAATTAAGAGCATTCTGAATGGGATTAAAAATATTCAGCAAATATTCTTAATCTTGTTACATAATTTATTTAGCTTTTTATGCTGTTCAACCAGCTCCAAAATTTACATCAAGAAAGTCAATTTCAAGAGCTTTCTTCCTCCTTACCTTTGAACTATTGAATGCTGATACAACTGAAGATTTCTGTTTCATAAAAACAGATTAAAGTAACACTGAGTGTAACCTCCTGTGCGCCCAGCTCAAAACTAATGGAATTTCATTGTTTTGTTCTCCTTTGGTCATAAAAGTGCCTCCTTATATTGCAGTCTGCAAAAGCTTAAATAAACCTTTGCATTTATACACAGAACTATTTTGGAGAAAACAACCTACTGAGATTGCTCTGTCTGGGTAAAAAAAAAAAAAAAAAAAGGAAAAAGGAGGCAAAGAAAGGTTAGGAAAAAAAAATTAACAAGTAATGCAAGTTAAAGAAGCAGCAGAACAGCAAAGCTAACTACCCTGCTCTAAAATGTCAAATAGGGCAAGAAAATAGGTTTTAATTTATATTTTCTCCAGTGTCTTGCAATGGATAATGTTACAATATCCCTGAATAGAATAGCTCTTGTCTCACTAGTGTGAGTAGATGGTGTACTGCAGGTGACACCTTTGCACTCCCAGCAACCAGCTATCCTGGGCACTTGGGTGGATGTGACTCCTGCTGCTCCCTGATCAGGCAAAAGGTAAGCACAAGAATAACAGTGCAGCCCTTCTGTCTGAGCTGATTTACTGCACGAGTAGGTTCTATCACTAATAATAGAGCTACCAAAGCCAAGGAGAGCTCTAAGGCAAAGCTGGGGTTTAAAGGAGCCAGGAAGAGAGGTGGTTGCAAGTTGGAGAAGAATTAAACCTTAATGTCAGGTGCAGAGCAGAAAGGAGCTCACCTAATGGCACATGTCCATGCTGACCCATGCAGAACACTTGCCTACTTTTCAAGGATTCTGTTGGCATCCACCTCAACAGGCTCCAAATGTAGCTGGAGCAGAGATCTAATGCAGCAAGGCCTGGATGTCCCCAAGGGTGTGCTCAGAGGCTGAGGGTGCTCAGCATCCTGCTGTGCCAGTCTCCCATTTAGGATTGATTTGACAAGTTAAACTTCTGTTAAAAATGCTTTGTTAATCATAGATTCATTTAGATTGGAAGAGACTTTTAAGATCATCAAGTCCATCCACTCCCCCAGCAGTACCAGGGCACCACTGACCCATGTCCCTCAGCTCCACATCTCTACGGTGTGGAAACCCCTCCAGGACTCCACCACTGCCATGGGCAAGCTGGGACAGGCCTGGACAACCCTGGATGGTAATAAATTGTTCCCAATGTCCAATAGATCCATTTGAATAGATGACCTTTATTTACCAGGCTGAAACTCTTCCTGTCATATTCATTTTCCTAGTTTGTCTGAGCTGTATTGTCACTGGAGAAGACCACACTTCATGGAGGTCTTTAAAACAGAACAGTCATTAGTAACTTAAAACAAAAAAAAAGACATTTCAACAGCCATTTGTCTTTCAGGACTCCATTGTCACCACTCCCTGGTGTTCAGCATCAGAAGAGGACTCTCTTTGTAACTTTTATTCTGTCTTCTGAGACAGTTTCTGGTCTCTGATGCATCACTGCTCAAGGCTGCTGGCTTTTCTGCTCTGGATGATCCATGCTTCAATTTGCTGCTGTGCTGGTAAAGGAAGAGCTTTTAAACATGCTCCCTTTTCTCAACTTTTTTTTTTTTTTTCTTCCCTGTTTATTAACTATATATGTATAAAAGCAATGGCTTTCAGCTTATTTTTTTCTATTAAGAAACAAATTTGTTGAGTAGATGTTGCTATGCAGGGACATTCTGGCTACTACAGATAAAGGAAAATAAAAAATGGTGGGCAGCCTGGCTTGGAGAAGCACTCAAAGAGAGAAAGAATTAAGACAGCAGAACAACAGTGCACGGACTCAAAAGCATAAAATCCATCTCCTTAATTTATTTTTTTTTTTCCACTAAAAATATTGCTAGAGTAACAGCCCAACTGCTCTGCCACAGTCTGACCTTGGAGGATGGTGTGGAAGGTGGTGTGCATCTTGGACAGATGGGACACAGGACCAGGGATCTTAGAATAAAATGGTTTTGGTAAAAAAGGACCTTCCAAGGTCAACTAGTGCAACTCCCCTGCAGGGAGCAGAGACATCTGCACCTAGAGCAGGATGCTCAGAGCCTGGCCAACCTCAGCTGGGATGGTGCCAGGAATGGGGTGGCAACCACCTCTCTGGGCAGCCTGAACCAGGCTCTCAGCATCTAGCTCCCCTCTTTTAATTTCAAACCATCACCGTTTGTCCTGTCCAATAGACCCTGCTCAAAAGTCTGTCCCCATCTTTCTCCAACAGCTCCCTGTCTCTGCTGTGCTGAGGACTCCAGAGCTGGACCCAGTCCTGCAGGGGGGTGTCTTCCCAGAGCCCTGGGAGCAGAGGGGCAGGATCCCAGGGTTCCAGTGGCTGCTGGGTGCCAGTTCATGGTGCAGACTTGTGTCCAGCTTTTCATCCACCTTCTGTCCCATTTGAATTCTCTCCGACCTGGAGGGTGTTCAGTCAAACCTGAATGTACAAACTTGCCGTGCAGTGATGCATCAGAGGGTGATCTCCAGAACTGCTGAGTCTCTGCAGCTTCCGTGGAAATCTGCTTTGTTCTGGTGCAAGGCAATCCTGTGTTTGCTCAGCAGGGGGGCTGAAGTAACAGATCTCTCTTTTTTTGTTGCTGCTTTTATGTTAATTCCCTATAAACTATTGAGTAGGACAAAAGGATTTTCTTCTTGAACAAATAAAAATCAAATAAACAAACAAATCTGCCAACCCAAACCTCAGTGGCCTGTTTAGGTGCCTGAGATCTGTGACCTAATCTCTGATCTGGCAGGGTCCTGCTTTTCCTAACACCAGCTCTAGTCATAAAAGCTGCTAAAGCAAAACTTCCTTGCTCAGCTGTAGCAGGTCCTGCCTCAGCTGGTGATGCTCTAACCAGAACAGCTTTAAATGATTCTTTCTGTGTCTCAGAAATCAGTAATTTTGTTAAAGGCACCCCCTCAGGCAATACTCCAGGTCAGCATTCCTGGCTGCCCAGTTTTGCTCTAGACACGTTGCCAAACTGGTGCTTAAATCAAAGTTTCTACGCCAAATTGTCACCTTGTTTTAACAGATGTGATTTGATCTATTTTAAAGTGATGCCGTTTTACACCAGTAGCAAAAATGACTCTTTCTTTCCAGCAAGCAATATTAAAAGCTTTATTGGATTGAACCTCCTTGGAATGTACGTCCCAGATGATTTTGCAAAATCATCCATGCAACCTTAATCCAGAAAGGAGAAGGGATTTCAGTTACACTATTAACTTCTTTTGTTTTTATCTTCTTAGCGTGATTACCTCACTTGATTATCACACAAGAATTTCATCTGACATTGAGTTTAGGTGAACCTGAATTCATTATCCAGTCTAATTTATATTTGATGTAAAATGACAATAGCTTGAAACTGTATAGACAGACCTTTATTGAAGGTAATTACTCAACGGGAATCATTCTGAATGAATTAATCGGATTGAAAATTGGCTTCAATTTTACAGCACTCCAGCGATAAGAAATGTAACACTGTACACGTTTCCTTTCTTAAATTGTAGCTGTAATTTTGTTTAAAACTCTTTGAATTCTTTCAGGTAAATTTGAGCTCCCCAGAGAAGCCTGTAACACCTCAGCTCAACTCCTGATATTTTGATTCATTTGCAATTCAAGATGATAGTGCTGCAGGCAGGTGTCTGGCACGGTTCCCTGGGATGGCAGCTTGTCACTTGTCTCAGGGAGATGGAAAGGGTGGGAGAAGTGGCCTCCTTCCCCATCAGCATCAGGAGGAGGGTTTTTTCCCAGTTTGTGGAGCAGGTGGGAAAACTGGCCAGTGTCAGTGGTGTCCCCCTCTGCCCGTTCCCAGGGAGGAACTTGAGGCCCCAGGTAGTAGCCCCAGTCCTCTCCTCTCATGAGTTCAGTTGCTGGCCTCCATGGGACCAGCTGTAGGCTCACCTTGGAGCATCTGCATAACTTGCTTTGGGATTTCAGAGGTCTTGTGCTCAGAGCTTTGCATAATCCATCCATAGAAGTGAGAAATATTGCTTGTAACTTCGGTGTCTACACTCATTTTACCTCTACAGGTTGCAATAATTTATTCTCTCAATCTATTTCCACTAAAAAGAGTTGTTGTAAGTGAAAAACTAAATTATGCCTTCTGGATCCTTAAACTATTAAAATTCATTTGGTAACACAGGTCATGTATGGGATATAATGGTTGTTCTCCATCTTTCATTCTTTGGCTGCAAATAGGTACCTATGGAACTGGCTTTCCAATAATTACCTCCTAGAGATTTTTTATAGAAATTAAATTCAGCCAGGATACAGGAGAAAGGAGGGAGAAAAAATGAACATTAAACCCTGGGGGAGGGTGTGGAGGAGAGAGAGAGATGAAAAATCAACAATGCATCTGAGATACAGTCGTGGAGCCTTCACACAGAGAAGATATTCAACAGCCACAATAGCTTATATAGGCTCCACCTAGTAAGGGGTGTAATTGCCATTCAGACACACTGAACTAGTATTTATTTTCTGTCATATTTAAAAATTAGTTGAGTCACGAAAGTGAGAAATAATGAATGGCAAAGATGGGAATGGAGAGGTAGGAGACAGATGAAGAGGGAATGATCGTGCTGGGAACTCATATTGAGAGTGAGTGGGCTATGGAGAAGTTAATTCTTTCATAGACTACTAATTAAAGTTTCCTTGTGTTGAAGCCTCATTGTCCTATTTATATGGGAAGAAAAGCAAAGGATGGGGTGGATGTAATTTGTCATCAGGAGAGGAAGGCTGCTGTGTGTAATGCAGTCCCTTCTTTGACCTATTCTGTGTCTCTCTCACAGTAAAACATTTTCAGATTCTCCTCAGCACATTGGAAATAATGATATATTGTGCTTCTGCTGGTTTATTTGTATTCGTTTTCTTCTTAGCCAAGCAGGATTGTTTACTGGGAAGCACATCACTGTGTAGTAGAGTTATTTTAGTTGGTCTGTGTTTGCTTCCTGCAGGTCTGAAGGCTGCCAGCTGTTTGTTCTCAGGGGCTGAGCCAGCAAATTACCAGTACCCCCTTTAACATTGATGCTTAAGACTTTATGCAACTCAGAGATGTGTACTGTAATTTTTATGTGGCTATTCCTGTCTCCTGTGCCAGACCTGCAAGACTCTTCGTGAAGGACTCTGCACACAAGGCACTGTCTATATGAGGAAGAGAAGAAGGTGGCAGTTGTCTTAGAGGCCATGCAAATGTCCTTTTTGTGTTCTCCACCCACAGGATGCTAATGGAACAGCTCCTCCTCCAGTTTTGGTTTCCTGGTCCAGGTGAAGTTCTCTTGATTCATTCCCTTGTGATGGAAACTTCTAACTCTGCCACGTTCTCGCTGAATGATAGTTTATGTTGCAGAGAAAGTACCACGTGACAAAAAACAGAGATTCAGATAGTGGCCTTTATTGCTTGCTTGGTCTGTTTTACATGCTGCCCAAGCTGCACAATGAGGCTCCAAGTTACTCAAGCTTTATGACAAATCTGAGCCCAGCAGCAATGTGTTGGGGTTGCATCTTCTCTCATGAACATGCTTATCTTTCAAGGTCTGTGATAAAAAGTTGGGCTTGCTCAGGGTACCTTGCATCACTATCTGTCTTTGAGGCAAGTTGTTCTTGGGAGTGTGGATAGAATTCCACTTGATGTTGGTATGAATTTGCCTCTTGTTTTTATTGGAAAGAGTGTGGGAATTAGCTTATGTTCAGAAACATTTTATCTGGTGGTTGAAAACTGGACTTTGGAGTTGGCTATGTAGCTTTGCTTAAACTCATATCACTCTGTACATGGACTTCCTGAACTTATTTTGTGGAGATTCTGAAATTTACCACTTGAAACAAATAAGTCAAATCTGTGAAATCCATGGTTATTTCAAATGTTGTTTCACAGATGAGGAAGCTCATAATGAAAGAATTAAAGGTGAATTGAGTGGTTTAATTCTAAAATATGGTAACTGGCAATGAAGTCACTGGTGTTGACCTTATAATGTCCTGTGCATGCATTACTTGTCCAGATTGTTGTGGAGGTACTTTTTGTTACCTTAAACCCTATACAGATGTTCCAGAACTGAGGCACTGAAGGCCAGAAGCTGAGGTCAGATAATATGAAGGATGTGTAATCACTGCACAATAATGACTTTCATATAAAATAGAGACTGATTAAGATAGTGAAGAACATCTCCTCTGGAAATGTCCTATGATCTGATCTTGGGTTATGGTACAGCATAATTGACTAGCTGGCAGCTGTTCTCCAATGCAATTATGCCAAATTATCAAACTGAAATATATACTGCTTAGTAGAATCATAGAATGATGTTGGTAGAGGATGGAGATGCTCTTTAGTCTTCCCTTTGCTATTAATGTATTTATAGAAACATTTTTAGTTGTGTTTTATGGCAGTAGCCAGAGTAAGTTCTAGCTGGGCTTTGGTCTAGCACTAGTCATCAGACAATGTATTGAAGATGTACCAGCACTGAGGAGTGTGACCCATTACAAACCAGAGCAACCAACCAAAACTTCTCATTGGCCATCCCCCATGTTCCTTAAAGAGGTAATAATCCTTTATGTGTCCTTTCTGGAGTAAGGGCAAGCTGCCTCAGTAAGAAATATGGGCCTGGTTAATAACCGTATGTGTTATCAACCCCCTCCCACCCTGCCTGCAATGATCCAGTGTCTCAGCCCAGCTTGTCTGACTTATGAGTCAGTTTTGCACTACTTGACCCCGACACCAGCAAATAAATCCCACAGGCTGTAAGGGACAGTTAGAGTGAGAAGAATAAGAAAACATATGGCCAGATCAAGAGATGTGTCTTGTTTCTAATCTGAAGAAATGCACCTTCAGATTGTTCCCCTTTGCTCCTTTTGCAACTTTCAACCTTCCTGATGCCAGGGAAAAGTTTGGTCATCCTTCCCGGATAAAGCAGCCAGTTTATCTCCCCAATTCCCACTCACCTGTTATTTATTTCACAAATTTGCAAGCTGCCAGTGTTGCATGAGAACGAGCAGCATGAATATTTGATGCCCACCATTGCCATAAGCAGAACAAACCTGACATGCCACAGGCTGCCATCAAACATGCTGTTTATTCCATAAATGTACCTTTCCAGAGACCTGTTGGGAGACACCATCTGAGGAGGCTTGAAGCTGAGCATTTATTATGTGTCTTAGTTTGGAATGTAAATTATCCACTTCCCTGAGAGCCTGGTCAACATGTTACCTCCTCAGTGTGATTCCCACATGGAGCTGGGGCTTGGAACGTGGCATCGTTTTTGCCTCTGCCTGGTGTGGTGGTTTTTCAGCTCACACTCCACTGTGATGCCCCTGAATGTGCCCGTGTTTTAATAGCCACCCATGTTTTTAAAAGGTGGGATGATCCGAAATTGGATTTCGTGAGATAACTTGGTGGTAATTACATAGTTTTGCTATTTATTTATTTATTTGTTCCTTTTAATCCCGTTACAACTTTAGCAGCTTTGCCTTTATGCGAGATGATCTCCCCGGATTTGTAAGTGGACCTCTTTGTGTTTCACTTTCTCTGTTTAACACAGCAGAGATTTCATTTATCTGTGCTGAAATGTACTGCTCCAGTGACTTATACTGTGAAATAACACCAGCTCTGGCTTTGAAGTTCGGAGTTACTTTTAGATATTTAAAAAAACACAACATTTTCAACCTGATCTGGATTGCTTTATTTATTATTATTATTATTATTAATACAGAATTCAAAAATCTGTTAATTTATTAGCTTAATAGAAAGTTTGTCAGGAGTGTTTCTTAGAGCTTGTGGGGTATTTAAATGAAGATGCCAAACTGGGGCAATGGAGGGAAGAAAGTTGGTCGCTCAGTAGCTCCCTTGTAGAGCTGCTGAGTTTTTTGAAGACTCAGCCATTTATTTTATTAAAGAAGTTGGGTACTTAGTATTTCTGAATATATTTTTATCCTGGCCTCAGAATGAAAACAGTTTGCACAGGAATCTGGGAAATGAGGGAATAAAAATGGACAGTGTAGAGTCAGGAGGCCAGAGAAGGCAGAGATGGTTTTCCAGGAGCTGCCAAAATGAGCACCACACGGGAACTTGTGATTTAAGGTGATATCCACTATTCCCATCACCATGGAAAGGGCAATAGCATTCTCTGATATTTCTATTTTTTTTTTCTCCCACAAAGGCTACAGGACAGAAAGAAAAATCAATCTGGTGATGCTTAAATTAAAAGTTTTACCATAATAGATGAAAAGCTCCTTCAACCAATGGTTTCATATTTATAGGTTCCAAAAGTTGCCACATTTTCCAGAGCCTTCTGTAAACTTTTTAACCACACTCACTGCTCTGCGTGATTTTACAGACATTTGTGGCAGTATTTATGACCTTTTACCAAATGTCAGATTTTTTTGCAAGACTTTCACATGAAGTCTCCTATGACTAACCTGCCATTAGTTGTATCTAGTTTAAAAACCCTGAGCAATGAGCAGAATTACCTTGCACCTTATTCTTAGCAGTCATCAAAAGGAACAAAAAAATACCTTGGTTCAGCTATGTCTGGCAAAAAGCAGGGCAGTGGTGGCAACCTGGATCCATCACACATGTCTTGGGAACATGAACCTCTTCTTCTTTGCAGACAAAGACTAGGGGTCTGATTGAGATGGATATTTTCAATCTACATATTAAAAGAAAAACAAAGTTGAATCACTTTAATAGACAAGGAAAACAATGCAAAACATTCTGCAATTAAAGCAAAGTATCAGTTGTACCTTTTAAAATGGGTTTTTTTCTCCTCCTTGCCAGTGCTTCTAGCATCGCTCTAGGAGACTGAAATTAAACCGTTTCCCTGTTGATTTGGGTTGGCTTTTCCAACTGGAAAGGAAGAAAAGGATATTATTTCATTTTTTTTCTTCTTTTCCTAGCATTGCAAAAGCCCCGCAAGGATTCCCTTCAAAGAAATTTGATCAGTGATTTAACACAATATAAAATGTTATGTAAAAGCACTAAGAAATATTCTCATAGAAAGCCACTTGGGAACAAAAGAGAGACAAAAACAAACGTTTTCAGCCAACATTTCTAAAGGAAGATCTATCTTTTTTATTATTATTATTATTTTTAGACTCATTTTTTCCCTCAGTTATGCACATGAAAAATTGACTTTTCTTATGTGTTGTGTGCCAGAGCCCAAGCTGGGAAGGAGGTGCCTGCATGCTCCTCAGCATTGGGTTTGGTGGAGATGAGGATCCTGAGGGGAAGGAACAAAGCTAAAAGCAAGATTCTAACCCTAGGCTTCAAGGGAGCCTAGGGACAGGACAAGGAGCAATGGGCACAAAATGGAACCCAGGCTGTTCTATCTGAGCAGGAGGAAAAACTTTGGTGTGTCAGAGCCTAGCCTAGGCTGCCCAGAGAAGTTGTGGAGTCTCCTTGTCTGGAGAGATTTCAAACTTGCCTGGATGTAGAGATCCTGGGCCCCCTGCTTTGTGTGACACTGCTGGAGCAGGGGGCTTGGACTTGATCTCCAGAGGTCCTTTCCAACCCCTGTCATTCTGTGTTCAACTGCCCTTGATACCCCCCAGGCACAGGCCAGGCTCCTCTCTAGAGGCATCCCACTTTAGCACAGGGTAAATATTATTTAATCTAGTAAAATTCCTCCAGATAGCTCTAGACTGTTATAAAAAAATATAAAATAATAATAATAAAAAATAAAAAAGGCTGTTGGCTAATTTTGGGCAGTGATTACTGAGAGAGTTAAAACCATGGGGAATTTATGGGCACAAAATGGAACCCAGGCTGTTCTATCTGAGCAGGAGGAAAAACTTTGGTGTGTCAGAGCCTAGCCTAGGCTGCCCAGAGAAGTTGTGGAGTCTCCTTGTCTGGAGAGATTTCAAACTTGCCTGGATGTAGAGATCCTGGGCCCCCTGCTTTGTGTGACACTGCTGGAGCAGGGGGCTTGGACTTGATCTCCAGAGGTCCTTTCCAACCCCTGTCATTCTGTGTTCAACTGCCCTTGATACCCCCCAGGCACAGGCCAGGCTCCTCTCTAGAGGCATCCCACTTTAGCACAGGGTAAATATTATTTAATCTAGTAAAATTCCTCCAGATAGCTCTAGACTGTTATAAAAAAATATAAAATAATAATAATAAAAAATAAAAAAGGCTGTTGGCTAATTTTGGGCAGTGATTACTGAGAGAGTTAAAACCATGGGGAATTTGACTTGCTGTGATATGAGTTAAATATAGGGGCACCAGGAATTTCCCTCTAGGCCAGATAAGTCCTACATAAAATACTTGAACTTTGCAGGCATGCACACCCCAGAAGGCAATGCTGAGCATTTCATCCCAGTAATAATACAGANTCTCCAGAGGTCCTTTCCAACCCCTGTCATTCTGTGTTCAACTGCCCTTGATACCCCCCAGGCACAGGCCAGGCTCCTCTCTAGAGGCATCCCACTTTAGCACAGGGTAAATATTATTTAATCTAGTAAAATTCCTCCAGATAGCTCTAGACTGTTATAAAAAAATATAAAATAATAATAATAAAAAATAAAAAAGGCTGTTGGCTAATTTTGGGCAGTGATTACTGAGAGAGTTAAAACCATGGGGAATTTGACTTGCTGTGATATGAGTTAAATATAGGGGCACCAGGAATTTCCCTCTAGGCCAGATAAGTCCTACATAAAATACTTGAACTTTGCAGGCATGCACACCCCAGAAGGCAATGCTGAGCATTTCATCCCAGTAATAATACAGAGGACCCTCTCTCCAGTATAACAGCAGCCCTGTGTGAGAGGGTGGCTGATTCCTTTTTGTCCTATGCATGAGGTCTGTGCACCATCCTCCTTACTCCTGCCTGTGCCCTCCCAGCACTGGGGGAACCAAATTCCCACTTACTCCCTTGTGTGGAATCACTTCAGTAATTTCACCTGGGTTCCTCCAGCAATTTCAGCACCACACCTGAAAGAATTGTCAGTTTATTTACCTACACTTTAAAGGTTTGGAGTTTATTCTTCCATTCCCTAAAACTCCATGGGAAGGGTTTATTTTGCTCAGCACTTGGAGTAAAGTGAAATAATAAAAGATAAGAGACTGAGAGAGGAAAAAATAGCTAGCCAGTCTTCTTTACTTTTTTTTTTCTCTCCTGTGTTTCCTGCTCCTCAATGAAGCATCTAACTGGTCTGTCCTAGCAGCACTCCTCTGCATAAATCACAGCCCTCCACTCCCTGTGCAGACACTTAGACATCCCTGGAGAAATGTTACCATTCCAGTGTAAACTCCTACTCACATGTAAGTACTCATGGACGGCTTGCAGCCTGGAGGGGAAGGGAACAAAAGATGTCTGGTATGAAAGAGCAGGTCAAGGGAATTATTCCTAGAAACTTTTCAGATGTTTTTAAAATGAGCTCACTGTCTTAATTGCTGCTGCTTTTTATTTCTTTATTTGTGTTATGGCTGTGCATGCTGGTAGGGTAGAGGAGGAGCCCACTACAGACTGGCATGTGGGTTTTGCCTGCCTTGCAACTTTGGCCAAAGAGAAATCTTCTCCTGACTATGTTTTATAGGTTATTTAGGGGTTAAGCAAGCTCCCAGATTCCACTGAAAAGATATATATTGCTCCAAAAAGTACCTGCCTTGGTAGCAAGATCTTAAGTGGATTAAATATACAACATTTCCCAAAGGCTGGAGTATGCTTGTAACAAATATGACTCTTCAAACCTGGTATTTCTGGGGGGATAAAGGAAGACAAACAGTTCTCACCAGCTCTCTTCCCTCCAACACGTTCGTGTGGCTGTGAATGAAAGTTCATAACTGATTAGATACCATAAAGATGAGGTGACGTTCCCAGGCAATATTGATTTTTAAGTAGTGAACATATTTTCTTGCTTACATTATTCAATACTCATTTCTCCACTTCTGACTGCAGAAAATCTTGCTGAAAGCCTATTTTCCTTTGCCTTGGCCATCCTGAGTTGGTGACACAGGAGAGAGGTCTGTGCCTAATGCAAGGGCTCAATTTAAGGCTGCAGGGCTGAGGCTCTCACTGTGAAACTGGATCCAGAAAAGGAGTATATTGATGGGGGTAGAGGGAAGGGGGAAGAGGGTGATGTGCTAGTAAACACCTGCAGATTGACAGTTCTTAATCTGATTTTATGATGTGGTGCCTCAAGAAGAATCATAAAAGAATCTTAATTGTAGTGGGTTGTTAAAGAAAGAAAACTGGGGGAAATCTGTGCTTGTGTAGCTCAGGGGTGAAGGTTGTGTCCCAGTTCCCTTAGATGGGGAATTCCTTCAAGAAGGAACCTTTTCTGCACTTCTTCTAGGGGAGCATTGTCTATTTTGTTGTCACTGCTGGAGGTGAATGAATTAATAACATGAACAAATAAGGAAAATCACAGCAAGCTAGCAACACCCACACAAGAAAAAAACCCAAGATAGAAATGTAGTTGAACTTGGGATTTCTTCCAGAGGTGAACAGATATAAAAATACAAGCTTGTTTCTTAGTTTGGTAGGCTGTATTTTCTGAAACACAGCATTTAAAGTTTAAGATTATTCTCTTTTAATCTTCTTCCAGTAAAAAATTAAAGGAGAAAAATAGATATTTTTAACTACCTTGTACCTCCAGCCTGTGGTACTTCAAGGGAAGTGAGTTTAAAGTAATCATCTTGTACAACAAGGGAAAAGTAGTATTGTCTCAATCATGTCTTAGAGCTTTTCTGTTTCAGATATATTACTCTGCAGCTTTCTCCCGTGCCTGCAGATATTAATAACATTGGGTCGTTCAGACCAGACTAGCAAATGAATTTACCAAACTGAAAAGTGGAATTAACTGAACCTTCCTCACAGTCGAGTGTCTTATCATCCATATGCAGTAGGTAAGTTGGGCAACTGCTGTAAAAACTGAAGCCGTGTGCATATGTTTGATGGTGATAAACAGAAGTAATGATTGTGCAAAAACATTTCATAGCATCACAGACTGGTTTGGATGGGAAGGGACCTTTTCTTGCTCATCTGGTCCAACCCTCCTGCAGGAGGCATGGACATCTGCACCTACAGCAGGATGCTGAACCCTGGCCAGCCTCCTCTGGGATGGGGCAGTGACCACCTCTCTGGGCAGGCTGGGCCAGGCTGTCATGACTGTCAGCATGAAAAGCTTCTTCCTTCTCTTCTCTGAATCTCCATCTTTTAGTTTCAAACCATCATCCTGTCCCAACAGGCCCTGCTCAAAACTCTGTCCCCAGCTTTCTTCTACACCCTCATTAAGTCCTGAAAGATCACAATAAGGTCTCCCTGGAGCCTTCCGTTCTCCAAGCTGAACAACCCCAACTCTCTCAGCCTTTCTTGCAAACAGACTGCTCTGGGATCAGCAGCAGCAGATGCTGACCAAAATGATTGCAATTATTACTGGCTGCAGTATGAAAAGCTCACAGCTGAGAGAACCAGGTAACTGTGTGTGTGCGTGTGCGTGTGTATGTGTGTGTGTGTGTGTGTGTGTGTGTTCAAGATCAGTGGGAAAGAGGCTTTCACCTCTCACCATAGTCCAGTTGCATCTGGAGTGCCAAGGGGGGGAAGGTGCAGTGTGAAAGTGTGATCTCTCCTGAGGAAATGTGGGGTCAGCAGCAGCACCCCTCATGTCGTGTGACATTTTCTGCTGATGCTCTGCACCGTTCGTTTTCTCGTTGCCTTCCTGCAAAACTGCAGGCGTCAGTTTTGGCTTTTAATTGTGTTCTTGGAAGTGACAGACCAGGAAATTCTGATTGAAACGCCCGTTTAGTAGTCCTTTCTCAGTTACATGCAGTCTGCATCAATCAGCAAAGCTGCGCCATGAGAAGTCATTTCATTTTGTGGAGGATTTCGATATTGCAAAATCTGGTTTCATTCCAAAATGGAATGAATTTCAACATTTTCCATGAAAGGGAAAACCCTTGGGGTCACTGCAGCTCTGGCAGGCTGCCAGAGAAGAAAGGGTCCTAGAATCCCTCAGACTCTTATCCCAGGCTTTCCATGTGAATGATATAGGAGTGGGACCAGTGAGCCTGAAAACCACCAAGTCTCCCACTTTCCCAGGGAGCTGTAAGACTGGAGCTGGTGATTCAGGTAATCATTCCCCAGCAGGCTGACCTCTGGAGAGAGTGATGCTACAGTTCTAGCTCTGTTCTCCCTCCTCTGTGTGTGTTGGTCCACTCTGCTTCACCTGTTTGCTTCAAGGCTTAGGATTTCTAGATGCATTCCCTAAGTGCAGAGCCTCTCTGAGCATCCCCTTCTGAGAACTGAGACCTTAGCATCCAGCTCTGCAGGAGATTTCGTGCTGAAGGCCAAGTTTATGTGCAAAACCACTGTAGCTGATTTGTCTTTGGTGCCAGTTCAAATCTTTGTCAGGGCTGAACTTGACCTCCATGAAATGGTTTGTGTTGGACATGTCAGTGATGGAGATCCTGAGCCTAGTATCAGGTCTCAGAGCCTCCCTGATGGCTTAATCAAATCCTGTCCCAGAGCAGCAGTTCTGTGGGTATTCTGGCAGATTGCCTCCTCGGGGACACACGATAGCTGAACTGCTGCCTCTGCACGAGGTTTCCAACAACATCCCCGTCCTCCTGCCTCGGCACTGTTTATTTTAGGCAGCTCAAGAGAAATGCAGATCTAGGCAAAACAATAACACGTCTGAGTGCCATATCACGCCTCAGCTTTTTCCTCATACAGGGTGTTCTTGAGTGATTTCTGGAGCTGTGCTCTTGGGAACACAGAGCCTCTTCTCTCTAGACCTGACCCTAAAAGGACCACAGAGGTTCTCCTCTCTCTTATGTGAGCTCTAACCTGTTCTTTCCTCCAGCATTAACATTAGAGAGTCAAAATGAAGCCACTTGGAACTATTTTCTTTAGCACACTGTCTAAACCTACTGAAAATGTCAGTGACCCATCTAGTCCCTTAACTAAGATAGACCTGTCTTTCACTTATATACATGCACCATCCTTCCATTGCCTAAGCACTAGCCCCAGGAAAGGTCTCTGATAGCAAAAGGTCACATAGCAAACAACAACTGGACATTTTCTGTGATCAGAGTCTCTTCAGAGGATTCAGTGTAGATGAGTCAACATTCTCCAATGGGCAGAAAATACTTCCTTCAGACAGTTTCTGACCGCAGAGAACTATGAAGTGCTGTACTTGTGATTCACTCCAAGAACGAGCACATCAAGTTGAAGTGCTGGAAGAGGGAAAGAGGTTTGTAAGGATGTGAAATGTTGCCACCAGTCTCAACTTTAAATGTTCCCAAGGACTTGAGGTGCCCCACTAGAATATCATGTGAATGTAGACATACTCCATACCCATCTCAAGAGCCAAATCATGCTTTTCAGGGCCTTGTCTGAGCATCTTCAGCTCCATCCAAAGCCAATGAGGGTTGATGGTGCTTAGCATTTCTGAAAAATAGGCCTAGCATGCACTGGGTTGTGTTGGTGTTTAGCCAGGAGCTTACAGCCTCTTCCCTCTCTCTGCAGCTTTGGACCAATCTGTTTTCTTGCAACAACACAGAACAGCACTAAGAATTTATGATTTTATTGTATGGTGGCAGACATTTGATGGAAACCACCACATGTAGGTCTGGATACAGGTCTGCTTCCATTTTTATTTTTTTTTTCTTCTCTCATTTTACCACCTAGAAACTTCCTATGGAAGGAGACCAGAAGAGTTTAACTCATTTGCTTTGTCAAAAGCCTGCAGGCTGTGTGAGTTTATGGAGTTGGTGTATATACAGTTGAAAGGTCATTGATGCTTAAGGACAGTGTCAGCTAAGAAAAGCTCAAGCTGAAGATGAGGTGTTTCTAAATGAGCAGGATCCTTCAGGAGAAATAATCGAGTTTTCTATCCCTTCTTTAAAGATAGAGCTTTATAATTTAATCAATATATTCTATATGTATATTTTGGGTTGGTTTTTTTTCAGTGATTCAGACTCAGATACAGTATGTCTGCCAGGGAACAAAAATCAGACACCCAGAAAACCTCCCCAGCTCTAAGGTCTCTAGCAGTGTCCTTTCTGCAAGAGGCTGCACTATTGAACTGGTAGAAAGCTGCCAGAAAAGGAGCCCTGTTTGAGCCTAAGCCTGCTCGTGGTGAATTCAGCTGAAAATTCAAGCAGATGATTTCAGGGTAATTATTATGATGTCGCTTGCTTAGCGGCAGCTGTGATTTCCTTTTTGCTCAGTGTAGATGGAGCTTTACAGAATGTTTCCCAGCACCTTCTGTGATAATTGACAGCTATATGTAAACCCTGCCTATTGTTTCAGCTTGCACAACATGTTCTTAATTGCATGTTTTAGATTAGAAACGGATTGGGAAATGAAAAGACAAATAAAGCAAGGAAATATGTAGGATTTGTTTCACTCCTTCACTTTTGATATGCACTCTTGGGTATATTCTCCTTCTGTCACATGCATGGGAACCCAACTGGTGTTTAATGGAAGCTTTGTGAAAAAGCTGAGAAAAGAGCATACTTCTCTGAAATTAAAGTGGTACTTTGATATCAGGTTGTACATGAGTATATGAGAGACCTTTTCCTGTCCACAAGAATATTCCCTGTCTTATTTCCTTTGCCCTGTTATCTTTGGAGATTACTTATGTTTAATGAGGTGATGTCATTTTAGAAGTGCAGGTATAGATCACATCACCTATGCAGAATGGTGTGTAGGAATCTAATGGCTGTTTGTCCTCAAAAATAAAAAAGGTTCCACAAGCATGCAGCCTGGTCACCAATGGGTTACCATTGCTAGGATGAAGTTTGAAGACACACAAGACATGTGCAGAAGGTTTGCTATAGGAATGAGAAGGGAGTGCCATTGCTGAAGACATTAAACTCTAGGAGATAATGAAATCATGGGCTCCAGTGACAGAGAGAATGAGCTACAAGACACAACAGCAGTGGTCAAGGCTCTGTGCCCAAGCTGCATTACAGCAGCAGCTGCATAAGCTCACACCTCACTGCCATAGCTAATCACCACCTCCAATTAGCCACCATAGAGGCTTTGCTAAGGCAGGTTTGAGGAGAACCAGACAGATGCATGAAAGTACTGTAGCAAGGAAACAGGAGGAGCAGGTGGAGATGACAGAAAGATTTGGAGGCCAAGCCCCTCTCACCATTAAGAGAATTCTTGCAGACCAGACTCCAATGGAGGATTGAAGGACTTACTTTTTTAAACTGGAAAACAAAACAAAGTTTGAAACACCACCACTAACCCAGCAGACCAGCAATAATCAGGAAGCCAGAGAATACTGTATGACACTGGAAAGGATTTTATGCAGATGATGTCATTCTTTCTTTGAATGAATGCTATTAATCTGCATCTGAAGCATAAAACCATGAGGTAATGGAATACATTAATTGCTGCAAGCTGCCAGTGTCTCTAGGCCAGTGGTGGCAGTGGAGCCAGCCTCTTAGCACTTTTCCTCCCAGCCCTTGTCCCCAGAGGATAGCTTCCACCTCTGCCCACAGGTTCCCATCACAGCTTTCCACCAGTCAGAGCCTTTGCTGCTCCTTTCTCTGCTGTGTCCCAGCTCCCCATGCTCCTGCTGCTTTCTCTTGCTGCCACCTCCAAGAATGAGGCCACATACCCCAACAGAGCTGATTCCCTTGGTCCCTGAACTCTGCTGAGCCTCACCTTCAACGTAGACACACCTCACTGGTTGGGAAGTTGTAAGTTATCTGAATTATTCCCTTAGCTCAGCTGCAGTGGTGAAAGGGAAGGGCAATGCAGAGAATCCGTGTGGCCTTTTTTCCATCACAAACTAAACGAGCGTGCAGGAGCTCTTTGGTTCCAGTGGGAACTCATTATCACAGCCTTCCGGGTTCTGCTCAGGAAAGAACCTCAAGGGATTGTTCAGAGCAGTGTGTAAATGACCTCGCAGAGCATCCACTGAGTATGTCCAACAGTAGTAACTGAGGTTAAGGCAAAAGCTCTTCCATTCATTGTTGGGGGTTTTTGGGTTGGTTTTCTGGGTTGTTTTTGATATTTTTTTTTTGTCTAATTAGATTGTACATCCTTTGGAGTGGATTCTTCTATGTCTAATATAAGTACAGGCAGATAAGTGATACTTGCTACAGGTTTTATAGTAATGTATGAGAAGGATAAATATAGTCTTGGCTATTTTTATAGTGGTTCAAGTGCTGGGTCTCTGACCCCAAGGTCTGGCTTGCCATTCCTCAAAGACCAGAGCTCAAACTTTGTGTCTCAAGTTGTAAGCAAGCAAGGGAATTTTATTTGTGCAGCAGACATGTTGAGAGACTCAAGGTGTCTGAGATCAGGTTAAGGTGTTTGTGTGGATGGAGCCAACAGCAGCTTCCACTCAGGCATGAGGTGAAAGGGACAAAGCCAGCCTGCTTCTGTAGCTCTTGCTGCAGGCTTTTTGGACAGAGGTAATTATCAAGATCTTCAGAGCCCCCTTCTTTCCATCACTGGTAATCCATCCACATGCTAGCACCCAAGCAGTTTGGAGAGAGGAAAAGTTATGGAAGAGGAGACTGGGAAATGGGTTTTAAGGGATGACTGAGGTGAAGCTAAGAGGAAAACAACAAGCTTGGTCAGGAGATGGAGCCTGATGGAAAAGGAAGATGAGAATGGGAATAGG
The DNA here is from genome assembly GCA_013401355.1 of Ceyx cyanopectus. NCBI lineage: Eukaryota > Metazoa > Chordata > Aves > Coraciiformes > Alcedinidae > Ceyx > Ceyx cyanopectus. The sequence goes on along the minus strand of VYZU01024772.1, from coordinate 85,079 downwards.
GAGAGGGGCGTCAGAATTGGTTCATTAATGTGATACTGATTGGAAAATTAGTCTGGTAGGATACAGGGGAAAGGAGTTAGGATGAGGTAAAGCAGAAGACTTGAGATGAATGGTCTACAGAAAGACCCTGGTGCTCTGAGAGACTTTTTTAGGATAAGAACTTTGGGGTAGAGCTGAGATTGCCTGGGGAAGGAGAGAGAAGGCAGAGAATTTGGGGCAGGGAGACTGTAGAGTAAGGGGATGCTGGTGAAGGAGGAGGACTGAGAGAAGGAAAAGAACTCAGCAAAGGGAAGTGTAGTTGGGGACAGAGCCTGGGGTGAAGATTCAAAGCCTAAAGGAGAAAGGAAAGATGGGATTCAACTGACAAGGAGAAATGGATAGGGCTGAGAAGAGCAGTGATGGAGAAGAACCAAAACAGGAACATTGTAGTGGGGTGGAACAGAGTCAATCAAGCCTGGTGAAGAAAAGCAGAAGAGAATGTGCCTCCTGTAGCACTTATTTCTTTGGTTCATGCCTTCTGATGTCAGCAAATAGCAGTAAAATTCACTGGCAAAATGTGTGTGTGTCTCATACACATAAACACAGAGATGGTGTCAGATACACAGGGCCATGTGGATATTGCCCTTCAGCTTCTGTGACAGACCATTATGTTAAGACTGTTACGCAGGCTATTGCATGCTGAGGGAGAATGAAAAGCACATTTCTAGGCTTTCAACCTGCTTTTATAAACCTAGGCAATAACTGTCAATCAATTTTGTTGTGTTGTTTTTGGGTTTTTTTTTTTTCCCCTTCATTAACATTTTAAAACTCAAGTCCTTAATGATTGGGCAATGCTAGAATTAAGGTTGCAAAATCCTCTCAGCCATGAAACTTATCCCTTTAACTGCATCATCAGACTCCCCCAGGACTCTTCTTTGCTGAAGGTACAAGAGGGATCTGCTCTGTGGCTTGAAGAGTCCCCTGATTTTTGGACATAGAAATTGGCAAAATGTATATTGCTGTTAATCAAGGTTTGACAGTTTGACAGCTTACTGAAGAAAGTGTGTTTCTTACATTCTACATCCCAAATCTCAGTTGCTGGTGCTTATGCTTGTGACAAATGTCAATGGAAGCTGTGCCCTGATCAACTGAAGTGCTGAACTAAAGCTCCTGAAAAAAAAAAGAATCAAAAATAGGTATTTGCAATACTGTGGAGGTGGGTGTTAGGTGGGTAGGTCTGTCTTCACCACAGGCTTTGACCAGCACCATTACTAAGGCTTTGGTACCGTGCCTTGAGCAACATGGTGAAAACAAAAAGCTCTGTGGAACAGGAGCTCGTTAATGGTGCAATCAGACACAATGTTCTGGCTCCAGCAGATCCTGCCTCATGGGTTGCTGACCCCTCAGATCTGCTGGCAGAACAGCACATCTCACAGCTCCTCAGCGTTGCAAGGATGGTCTGGCTATGCAGAGGCCACGGTTTTGCCTGCCCTTTAAAAACATAGACACCCCTCCTCCTCCCTCAAAAAAAACCCCCAGATCATTTGACAGATTTTGAGTTAGGAACGGACTCCAGATGGAGCTGTGCTGGCAGACCAGAGAGTGTGATTATATCCCTGGCAGAGAAGGGGTGATGAGCAGCTGGTGGTAGGGCCAGGACAGTAGACTCTTACTTTGGGCAAGCTGTGATCAAAACATGTCTGACCCAACTCCACTGGAGTCCCACCCACAGCAACACACAGTGCACGGGGTGGCCTTCACACTGACTAGAGGAGCAGGACAAGAAGTGATGTCTTCTCAATNGAGAGACTTTTTTAGGATAAGAACTTTGGGGTAGAGCTGAGATTGCCTGGGGAAGGAGAGAGAAGGCAGAGAATTTGGGGCAGGGAGACTGTAGAGTAAGGGGATGCTGGTGAAGGAGGAGGACTGAGAGAAGGAAAAGAACTCAGCAAAGGGAAGTGTAGTTGGGGACAGAGCCTGGGGTGAAGATTCAAAGCCTAAAGGAGAAAGGAAAGATGGGATTCAACTGACAAGGAGAAATGGATAGGGCTGAGAAGAGCAGTGATGGAGAAGAACCAAAACAGGAACATTGTAGTGGGGTGGAACAGAGTCAATCAAGCCTGGTGAAGAAAAGCAGAAGAGAATGTGCCTCCTGTAGCACTTATTTCTTTGGTTCATGCCTTCTGATGTCAGCAAATAGCAGTAAAATTCACTGGCAAAATGTGTGTGTGTCTCATACACATAAACACAGAGATGGTGTCAGATACACAGGGCCATGTGGATATTGCCCTTCAGCTTCTGTGACAGACCATTATGTTAAGACTGTTACGCAGGCTATTGCATGCTGAGGGAGAATGAAAAGCACATTTCTAGGCTTTCAACCTGCTTTTATAAACCTAGGCAATAACTGTCAATCAATTTTGTTGTGTTGTTTTTGGGTTTTTTTTTTTTCCCCTTCATTAACATTTTAAAACTCAAGTCCTTAATGATTGGGCAATGCTAGAATTAAGGTTGCAAAATCCTCTCAGCCATGAAACTTATCCCTTTAACTGCATCATCAGACTCCCCCAGGACTCTTCTTTGCTGAAGGTACAAGAGGGATCTGCTCTGTGGCTTGAAGAGTCCCCTGATTTTTGGACATAGAAATTGGCAAAATGTATATTGCTGTTAATCAAGGTTTGACAGTTTGACAGCTTACTGAAGAAAGTGTGTTTCTTACATTCTACATCCCAAATCTCAGTTGCTGGTGCTTATGCTTGTGACAAATGTCAATGGAAGCTGTGCCCTGATCAACTGAAGTGCTGAACTAAAGCTCCTGAAAAAAAAAAGAATCAAAAATAGGTATTTGCAATACTGTGGAGGTGGGTGTTAGGTGGGTAGGTCTGTCTTCACCACAGGCTTTGACCAGCACCATTACTAAGGCTTTGGTACCGTGCCTTGAGCAACATGGTGAAAACAAAAAGCTCTGTGGAACAGGAGCTCGTTAATGGTGCAATCAGACACAATGTTCTGGCTCCAGCAGATCCTGCCTCATGGGTTGCTGACCCCTCAGATCTGCTGGCAGAACAGCACATCTCACAGCTCCTCAGCGTTGCAAGGATGGTCTGGCTATGCAGAGGCCACGGTTTTGCCTGCCCTTTAAAAACATAGACACCCCTCCTCCTCCCTCAAAAAAAACCCCCAGATCATTTGACAGATTTTGAGTTAGGAACGGACTCCAGATGGAGCTGTGCTGGCAGACCAGAGAGTGTGATTATATCCCTGGCAGAGAAGGGGTGATGAGCAGCTGGTGGTAGGGCCAGGACAGTAGACTCTTACTTTGGGCAAGCTGTGATCAAAACATGTCTGACCCAACTCCACTGGAGTCCCACCCACAGCAACACACAGTGCACGGGGTGGCCTTCACACTGACTAGAGGAGCAGGACAAGAAGTGATGTCTTCTCAATCAGGGAGATTGAGACTGGAGAGAAGGAAGGAATTGTTGATGCTGAGGGTGGTGAGAGCCTGGTCCAGGCTGCCCAGAGAGGTGATGGCTGCCCCATCCCTGGCACCATCCCAGGTGAGGTTGGCTGGGTCTCTGATCACCCTGCTCTGGGTGCAGATGTCCCTGGTCCCTGCAGGATGGACTGGATGGCTTTTTAAGTCCCTTATTACCCAAACCAGCCTGTGATTCTATTATGTTGGTTGGGCTAAACTGATGCTGTGTGGGTAACCTTTCTTGTTGTGTCTTTTCCTTACGGAGCAGTCAACTTTACAGCCTGAATAGCATTTTCTGATCACATTCTGGGTATAAGTGCATACAAAAAATGTTACATAAACTATATGTGTATCATGCATATGTATGACTTTCCATGGAAAATTATATTTTTGCTGCCTTTTCCATGCTGTGCACTGGGAAATACCCAAGGGGCAGATGAATCAGTCCTGTGGCACAGCCAAAATCACAACGAGTCTATCAAGTGGACCTCACAGGGAACATTTAAATCCNCATTGTAGTGGGGTGGAACAGAGTCAATCAAGCCTGGTGAAGAAAAGCAGAAGAGAATGTGCCTCCTGTAGCACTTATTTCTTTGGTTCATGCCTTCTGATGTCAGCAAATAGCAGTAAAATTCACTGGCAAAATGTGTGTGTGTCTCATACACATAAACACAGAGATGGTGTCAGATACACAGGGCCATGTGGATATTGCCCTTCAGCTTCTGTGACAGACCATTATGTTAAGACTGTTACGCAGGCTATTGCATGCTGAGGGAGAATGAAAAGCACATTTCTAGGCTTTCAACCTGCTTTTATAAACCTAGGCAATAACTGTCAATCAATTTTGTTGTGTTGTTTTTGGGTTTTTTTTTTTTCCCCTTCATTAACATTTTAAAACTCAAGTCCTTAATGATTGGGCAATGCTAGAATTAAGGTTGCAAAATCCTCTCAGCCATGAAACTTATCCCTTTAACTGCATCATCAGACTCCCCCAGGACTCTTCTTTGCTGAAGGTACAAGAGGGATCTGCTCTGTGGCTTGAAGAGTCCCCTGATTTTTGGACATAGAAATTGGCAAAATGTATATTGCTGTTAATCAAGGTTTGACAGTTTGACAGCTTACTGAAGAAAGTGTGTTTCTTACATTCTACATCCCAAATCTCAGTTGCTGGTGCTTATGCTTGTGACAAATGTCAATGGAAGCTGTGCCCTGATCAACTGAAGTGCTGAACTAAAGCTCCTGAAAAAAAAAAGAATCAAAAATAGGTATTTGCAATACTGTGGAGGTGGGTGTTAGGTGGGTAGGTCTGTCTTCACCACAGGCTTTGACCAGCACCATTACTAAGGCTTTGGTACCGTGCCTTGAGCAACATGGTGAAAACAAAAAGCTCTGTGGAACAGGAGCTCGTTAATGGTGCAATCAGACACAATGTTCTGGCTCCAGCAGATCCTGCCTCATGGGTTGCTGACCCCTCAGATCTGCTGGCAGAACAGCACATCTCACAGCTCCTCAGCGTTGCAAGGATGGTCTGGCTATGCAGAGGCCACGGTTTTGCCTGCCCTTTAAAAACATAGACACCCCTCCTCCTCCCTCAAAAAAAACCCCCAGATCATTTGACAGATTTTGAGTTAGGAACGGACTCCAGATGGAGCTGTGCTGGCAGACCAGAGAGTGTGATTATATCCCTGGCAGAGAAGGGGTGATGAGCAGCTGGTGGTAGGGCCAGGACAGTAGACTCTTACTTTGGGCAAGCTGTGATCAAAACATGTCTGACCCAACTCCACTGGAGTCCCACCCACAGCAACACACAGTGCACGGGGTGGCCTTCACACTGACTAGAGGAGCAGGACAAGAAGTGATGTCTTCTCAATCAGGGAGATTGAGACTGGAGAGAAGGAAGGAATTGTTGATGCTGAGGGTGGTGAGAGCCTGGTCCAGGCTGCCCAGAGAGGTGATGGCTGCCCCATCCCTGGCACCATCCCAGGTGAGGTTGGCTGGGTCTCTGATCACCCTGCTCTGGGTGCAGATGTCCCTGGTCCCTGCAGGATGGACTGGATGGCTTTTTAAGTCCCTTATTACCCAAACCAGCCTGTGATTCTATTATGTTGGTTGGGCTAAACTGATGCTGTGTGGGTAACCTTTCTTGTTGTGTCTTTTCCTTACGGAGCAGTCAACTTTACAGCCTGAATAGCATTTTCTGATCACATTCTGGGTATAAGTGCATACAAAAAATGTTACATAAACTATATGTGTATCATGCATATGTATGACTTTCCATGGAAAATTATATTTTTGCTGCCTTTTCCATGCTGTGCACTGGGAAATACCCAAGGGGCAGATGAATCAGTCCTGTGGCACAGCCAAAATCACAACGAGTCTATCAAGTGGACCTCACAGGGAACATTTAAATCCTGTAGGTATTTTAGAGACACTTAGTAACTTCTGGTGCTCCTTAAATATTAGCAGCTGCTCTGGACTGATGGTTGAAGGATCGTTTGGAAAGCTTTCTGTGCAGATCCATGACATAACTGTGTCTCAGTTGAAGAGGAATGCTCCCTTTAATCAGATCATTGTGCAATGTGTCTGATTCACCATGGAGTTGCTAACTAGCGTGTCCTAAGTCTCTGCAGCATCTACAAGGCATAATGAAACTGGGGGGGAAGTGGAAAAAGGAAATGTGCTTTTTAAAGCCATGGTCATACTCTGAATATGAGGTCAGAGGTGGACAAAACCAGCCTCCTAACTTAGATTGGAGTCTGAAGGCTTCTTTGCTTCGTGCTGACTGCTGGTGGCCCCAAGAGCAGGTTGAAGAGAGAAACGAACTGGCTAAGTGCCACAACCAAGCATCACCTGGTGGGGGGATGTCCTACTCTTCATCTTTATGTCACCCTCAGAACAGATAAAAGGATGTGTAAGGTGCTCTGCTAACTTCATGACAAAGAGCTAATTGAGTTCCCCAGGGTGAAGCTGTATGGCTTTCAGGATGTTTTGGGTTGTCTCTGTTATCTCAAAAGGCTGGAGTGCAGATATGTGAGTTGAGCTGGGAAACCTGCCCCTCTGCTGTTCCTCGAGTCCTCTTTGGGTATAAAATGCTTCTGTTCCGATTGAGAAGGATTTTCCATCTGAAAGGAGGTTTAATGTTGGCAGGACTGTAATTTCCACCAACTGGCACAGCTTTTCTGCACTGAAGGAAGGATTGAAAGGTAATTGCAACTCAAGATCCATTTTATGGAAGTTTAAAAGATGACAAGAGGTGCAACAATTACAGTGACATGGGTGTAGTGTGCAGGTCTGGCAAAGGCTTACAAGACCAAGAGGGACTGGGACACTTTATTGCACCTGAACCTTCCCTGAGGGAACTAATTTTGCCTGTTGGGAGAAAAAATAATCTATTCTTCTTTGAAAGAGGAAAAACTGAGATTAAAAATGGAAATTATCTCCTGAAAAACAGTACCAAAAAGCTGGAGAATACTTCCCATGGCACACTGGATGTGATAACCTGGAGTAAACGCCCATTGGTCGAAGGGGGCTATCTGTGTGGTTACTATTCATCCTACATTCATTTTTGTAACCCCAAACAAAAGTAGACTCTTCTGAAGCATTGTCAGCCAGTGAAAAGCTGCCAAAAACCAAAGCTGCTGCTGAAAAGCCAATGGGGTGGCCAGCTTCCAGCTTGGCATCGGCTGCTAATGTTCCATCTACCTAAAACTGCCATTATAACATAGTTAGAAAAGGCGTTTTTCATTTCCTGCTCCACACTGATGTGTAGAGTCACTGTGTGCTGGGAGCAGCTAAGTGCTGGTTTTCAGGTCAGAAACAGATGCCTTTTATTGAAGGCTGGATCCTGGCAGCACCTCTGCGATGGAAAAGGGTGCGAGAAGCTGCCTGCACACCAATGTCTACGTTCAGATCTCTTTCCATCAAGCTTGTTTCTCATTTTCCACTCTCCACAGCTCTCCTTTCTCAGATGTGAGGCTTCCGTCCTGCCATGACCACACTCAAGCAGTCTGTGTAAAGAGGAGCACTTGCTGCATCTCCCTGGGTGCTCCTGGATGAGCATGCCCATATGAATTTATTGGTGTAGGAGCTCTGGGCTGCACTGTAGCTTCTAAAATAGACCTCCTCCATTAAGACGTGCTGTGGAGCCACCAGTTTCTACAGACCAGAGCATGATGGCCACTCATGGTGGCCAGAGCTCAGGGTGAATCTGATTCATTTTCTCTGAAGCTGTTTCAGAAAATGAAACTGCCCTTGTCCTCTCCCTGGATAGTCCCCTCCTGCCAGTGGTCATGAGTCACCCTTGAATAACTCTTCCTTATAGATGGTTTTGAAGTTCTGTTGAGTCATCTGTGCAAGCTGGGAGGGTTTGTTGTACGCTGGCTCTGCTGTACGCTGGCTCTGCACCTGCCTTTCCCAGAACAACCCATGGATCCACAGCCCTAAAATCCAGCTGACTTCAACCCAAACCATTGGGATGGATGGGTTTTTTGATATTAAAAAAATTCCAACATAAACTAAATTAAAATCTAATTACACAAATTTGCAATGAAGAGGGAAGAATAAATGTAATATCTGAACTCTATTAAAGGATTTGCATTTGTATGGGAACATTTGCAAAATTAAACGTTTTAAAAAGTGTTTCAGACAATTTGGCCGGGAATAATTATGGCATAAAACCAGACAGTAAATATAGAGAAAACCAAATTAAGCTGGGACATGAGGTAAAGGAAGTTACTCATAAGAATAACTGTTTTATATTTAATATACCTTTTTTTTTTTTTCCCCAGCAACTTTGAAATGTCTTAGTATGGGGTAATTAGAATATAAACTCATCCCAGGACAGCCAAGAGCTGCAAGCCTGATCCTGTGTGTCTGTTTGTGTGTAGCTCCCTGTACACTGCTTGTAACAACCCAACCAGTGACAAGGGCAAGTCCTGGGAATGGGGTTTTTTCCTCAAAATTCAGGTTTCACTGCAGCATCCAACATGGTGTCAGATTCTCACCAGTGAGAGCACAGAGAAGATAAACAGTGCATTTTTATTTTTTTTTCAGTTGATTTTTAACTTAAGAAGGATGACAGGTTCCACCAAAGATCACAAATAATAGAGAGCAGCTTGCAAAGGTTCCTCTTATGGAATGAAAAGATCAAAGGGAGACTCAGTTTGGGGAAAATAGTCTAAAAACTTTACAGGTAGTAGTGGGAGCAGAAAGCAATAATACAAAGAGAAAGTCTATAGGAAGTGTAGAGGAGCTCCTTCTAGGAGGGGCTTCAGAAACAGAATATTAGCATGGTGACATACACATGTTATATATACAGACACATCCGTGTGCATATTATTTATACACAAGTCTATTTAGCATTTTCCTTTGTTTACTGTCTCCATCAGGGCCCTGAGAACACCAGAAGTCCTTAATAGACCTGACCAGCCTCACCTGGGATCTCCACCCACCTTAAAAGGGCCTGGAAACCCTTTTAAGTTCAGCTGGGGACAATGAGCCCCAGTTGGAGCTGTTTGGAGACAGGCTGAGCTCCAGCTCTGTCTGGCTGTGGACTCCTTTTCTCTGGAGCTCCATGGTTGGTCTGGTTTCTCATACTGAATGTGGCTCTGTCTTGTCACCATGGCCCTTTCTGAGTATCACTGGACCTGACCTATGAATTGGTTTCCTGGCTCGATTGTGGATCTGCCCTACCACTGTGCTTTTGTCTTATGGTCTGTGCTCCTCGTTCGACCTGGCCAGTATCTCTGGGCCTGTCCTGCTTGGCTCACTCAGGGCTATGGGATCACCTCAGCTCCTGGTTTACCATCCTTTGGAGAAAAGATCTGCTCTTGCTGCTTCCTGACATTCTCTGTGTGTAGAGATGAGGTACTGTGACCATTGCTACCAAAACCACCAGGTGGTTACTCTGCAGAGGAGTTCTTCCTGCAGTTGTCTTTCTTCATGATAAAGATAAAGCAGTTTCAACTGCTTTCTCTTCCCCAGGAGGCAGGAAAGCAGCAAATGAAGGCACAGGCAAGGAACTGAAATTTCTGGCAGCATTGTTACAAGGAGAAAAATCTAGATAATGCTTTTATTTTCCATTGTGAAGATCTGTGGTTCAGATTTGGCTGGAGAGCTTTGCCCACAGACAAAGATAATCCCCTGTTGGGTGTCTCACCTCCCTGGCTGGAGTCCGCAAAGTGTTGCGTGTTTACGTAAGGAATGTGCACTGATGTGGTTCATGAGGGTGTTTCCAGAGCTTGCTGTTCAGGTTGTACTCAACGTTTCCCATCAGTCAGACCAATACACTTGTGTTTTATAGGTCAAGAGGACTGGGATTCTGCAGCTGATGGTATCCCTGCAGTCAGCTTTGATTGCTTTTTATCACTGTATCAAATCAACTCTGTGATATCTAGGAGTGGTTTTAGTCTTGGTAGTAAGAAGACTGGACAGCAAGTCCTAGGTTTGAAAACAAGGTGCAATCAAGTCCTTCAGGTCATCTCTGTGCTTTCTTTGGGAGAGAGTTAAGCACTAAATGGTCAGGCAAGGAGAAGGATGATAAAGAAGCCAACCAAGGAAGCCCCAATCTTTCCTCTCCTAACCTTCAGCATCTCAAAAGATACATCCAGACTGGGGAGGGAAAAAAGGTGGAACACAGAATGACTCCTTGTGCAACCTGGGTAGGGAAAAGGTATTTTGAAGTTGGGAGAGTAGTGTGGAGAACAACTGGATAAAAAGCCCACAGGAGTGAGATGGGCCCTGGGAATGGGAGCAGGGAAAATGAAGTAGTAAATAAAAAGTGTAAAGGGAAAGGAAATTTAATTGTAAATTAAAAAGTGTAAATATATTTTTAAAAAGTACTTGCAGGAAAAAGGGGAGATACTAAAGAGATACCATGAGTTTGGTTTCCATAAACCAGTCTGAAATTATCATGCTTACTTCATTCTCCAATCTGGAGCAGTGGAGCGAGTTGTTTCTGAATCTCTTGGTTTGTGCGATTAAAATGTTCTTGGCATCAGCTTTGGTTTTAATGTGATTGGTTTTTAAACATAATTAGAAGGGTTTTTACAGCTTTGTGTATTTCTATTTAAGAGACAACAAAAGTAATGCACAGTTGTGTTGCTTTTTGGGCTTTTTTTTTTTTTTTTACCAGAGCAGAATCTCTAAAGCATTCCATCAGAATGGCCATGATGTCTTGATAGCAAGATCCTGCACGGTGGGGCACTGCAGAACTGACTCTGCATTGTTGCAGACAATGCCTCTGATTCCACAACAAGCACAACCAGTTATGGTTCAATTCTGGATGAATTTTTTTGCTTTGGTGACATTCACTTTCTTTTTCTGTCTGATGTCTACTGTGGAGGCTAGAAAAAGAAAGTGAATGTCACCGAAGCAAAAAAATTAATCAAGAATTCAAGATCATCAAGGGCTCTGGGTGTGAGTGATCCCACCAAGTCAAGGGGATAATTTGGGTGCTCAGATGATCTCTGCAAAACCTGATGCAAGAAGCCCATAAGCACGGGCTCTGGCTTTCTGAGGGTGCGCTAGTGGAACTTGACAGACCTGCAAATTCTTTCCTGAAGATAGGCAAGGGGAAAAATTACTCCACAGGGGGGAAAGACCTCCCTCGAGAGGGATTCACAGCTGTGTTATGTTCTCTTCCCTCCCCCCCACCCTCTGCACTCTGGTGTCAGCAGCCTTTGGGGAGCTGAGCTGTTCTTTGTGAGCTCCTCTCCTATCTGTGCCCAGCATCTGCCTTGTGTGGCTCTGTCTCTTTATCTTGGCAGGCCTGGCTTCCATGCTGGATTTCTTCCGTTTAAGTGTTATCCTGGGCTTTTGTGACCCCTGACAAACTCAGTATCTTTAAGAAGTGAGTGCATGCCATGTTTTGGGGTTTTACAAGCTGGCCAGACACTTCTTCTGTAGAATTTCTGTGGAAAAAAAATAAATATAATTTATGTATCTTGGAGGAGTTATGCCAGTTTAAGCCAGTGGAGGATCCAATGTGTGAACTTTTTCTTTCCCTGGTGTTGCCATGAGCTGATCTGGAGGCTTAATTGTGTATCAGTGTCAGAATTTCCTCTCCACAAATGTGTACACATTTAACTTGTCAGTATGGCAGTTCCCCAACTTGATCAAAGTAAGATACCTGTTATATTTTCATGATGTAGACAAACATTCACCATCTGCTGTGAAGGTGGGGCTGGGGAATTATTCCCCTCTGAAGGAAATAAGCTGTTTTTTCTCTGTTGTACTGATGCTCAAGCCAACAGGCAAGCAGCTTTGGAGAGAGCACTGTTTGGTGTTGCTTTACATTATAGAAATAATTAGAAGATGCAGTCAGTTGTGAGAAGCTTATCCCTTCTTGGTGAAAATGGGCTTCAACTGGGACATAATGAGTCCATGGCACAACTGGACCTGGAGAAGCCAAAGGCTGACAAGCCAGCCTGGAGAAATAGCCTGGCCAAGGGGGAAACAGGGCTGTATGTTGGCTCTTTGGGCTGCCTAGCAACCTTTGGCTGAGCAGTGAAAAAAAAAACCAAAATAGGACTCCCCTTACTGTGGGGAGAAGCAAACCTTGAACTAGGTCTCTTATTTATGTCACTGTTGCTCTCCTACACCTGGTTTTCCTCTGTCTGGTGCCCCACGTGGGTTTATTGATGTGTGAAAACGGGTATAAGATGCAGACGTGCTGCTGTGAGAGGGGTGTGGAAAATCAGATCAGTGGCTTTTACAGTGGCAGCCTTGTGAGATTTTGGGGCAGCTGCAAGACCACAAGTGCTGTGCTTTCAACTGGTGTTCGTTGGCAAAAGCATGTTTTGAAAGCTTTCTGTGCTCCTCAGCATCAGAGCTGGATACTTGTTAGACTTAGTTTAAAATGACAAATCAACAAACTGGGGAAGAAAGCAAAAGCACTGGCCATGGGTACCACAGGCAGAGGAAATTATTTTTCAGGAGACCCCACAAGCAGAGCAATGATGTAGCAGGATTATTAAAAGGTACCAAGAGCATTCAAATCATAAATGTGGTGGTTGTTGTAGCCATTTGGATTTAAGGGACACTCAACACCTTTAAAGATATTTTCTTTACTATAGTTAATCTTTAAGTAGTTAGAAACACAGCTTAAAAAAGGTGTTGTCTGTCTGCCTTGTGATGCTCAACTGCAAATACTCCATGTATTGTTTGAATGCCACTTCATAGTCAGGGGAACAAGGCTAAAGGAACTTTAAGCTTCATTGTTGATTTGTACCTAATGATCTGCTCTGCTTGGCAAAGCAAACAGCTCAGGAATCAAAGAAATTTTAACTCATTTGAGATCTTTTTTTTCAATAGAATTGGTTTGTTTTTTTAATCTTTCTTTGTGGATTTCTTATATTCACATCTGTACTGGGCAGGAAGTGAAGGGGGGAAAAAATCCAGAGAAAATAATTATGTTTTGCTTATTTCCTTCTAACCCTGCAACCTTTGAGCCGCTAAGCTAATAATCTGCTCAGAATGTGATATTTAAAAGACCTCTCCCATACATGTCTGTGCTAAACATAATACTAGAGTGTCGTTGAGTGGCAAAAATAGTTGGGGAAGGAGGTATGGGCTGAAATGCTTTTTAATCATTCAGATATGTGAAAATGTTCATGGTTGAACCTAAAGGAAAAGTGTACCGCTGAAAGCATCTTGGCAAGATGCATGTGTGTTAAGGGCATATGTCTTCTGTTTCTTTAACAGATAAAATAAAAGGCTTAGCAAAAAAATGCTGGCAAACCACACTGTGTTTAAATGAACAGTTCAGAACCTAGAGATACTGAGAAAGCAAGCTCAGAGTGAACCCTGGCAAGCTGAGGTGAAGGGGAGATGCAGTGGAAAGTATGAGCAACTTCACGATAAAGTTCAGAGATGGCAAGAAACCTGTCCTAGCTCAGTCAGAAGCAAAAAGACATGGGTGCAAGTGAGCTGTATAAAAACAGAGCCTGCTGAACAACAGAAAAACAGCTCTTTCTGAAAAGACAGGAGCAATTTTTCAGCCAAAAGCTCTGGGACTTGTTTTCCATGGCTCCATCTATGCAAACTTCAGAGCACCAGCCCAAGCTCAAACTTGCCTCATGTTTGGATGTAAGACTGTGCTCAGGGCCTTGGGTGAGCTCCATCTGGGAGGAGGGAAGGAGTCTGAGCTGGTTCAGCCCTTTAATATAACCCAAATGATATCATATCTTGCCCTGCACATGAGCCTTTTTCTTCTCCCAGATCTTCCACCACAGATCTCTGTGGCAATTACCTCCCTCTCAGATGAGCTTAATGTCACATCCCATAAAGCCCTTCTAGATGTGTGGTGTGCTGAGTACAAGGCATTCATCCCATGGCAGTGTTCCAGCCTGCTCAGAACAGCTCAGCAACAGCATGGCTGCAGCTTATGCCATCCACTTGGGGGGAAAAGGCAGTGTTGGTTTAACCAATCTGGGTTTAATGTTTTTGTTTGTTGTTTTTTTTTCCTTATACTTTGGCCATGGAAGGTTTGGTTGGGCAGGGAACATGGCCAGCCTGCAAAGTGCAAAGGATGTCTCTTGTTCTTGGCCTTGTCATGTGTCCCCTCAGGAAGGATGCTGCTCATGGTGTGGAGGTGGCATTAGTGTCAGCAGAGCTTGCAGTCCCTCAAAGGGACTCTGCTAGAAACTTCTCAGTGGGTACTTTGCTCTGTGGCTGATCTCTTGTCCTGTGACCTGACATGTGAGTCCTCGTGTGCTGGAGGAAAGAAGGCTGATGTCAGGCTGTGGTGGTGGTTTGGGTAGGGTGAGGATTGCTTCCCCTGCCTGGAGGAGCTGCTGCTGGCAAAGCTCACCAGTGATTACCCCTGGGGGAGCATCATAGCAGCTGGAGCTCTTCCAAGGAGGGAGAAGGACAAACAGTCACCAAAATAGTTTTTAGCATAGAAAGTTCAATGCAGATATTCTTGGCTGAAACACTCCGATATCATTAAGATGAACAAAGTGTAGATAACTAGATACAGCATCAGTGATTGTGACATGCATTGACATGTGTGGTCAATAATACCTGGAAAAAAAGGTGAACCCTCTGTTGTTGAATTGTGTCCTGTGAGTGGAGGAGATATGGGACATTGTCCCAACCAGGACCAGCTCCTTGCACAGAGCTGTCATCTTTGCCTCCAGGAAGGCATCTGGCTGTTGCTGACAAGGGAGAGCTGTGAGTATCTGGGGTGACAGCTACCACTGGAGAAAAGGCAAGAAATGACCTCTCCTTGCAGCAGTGGTTGCTGCCCTATCTCTCCAGCCCTGCCACAGGAGTGGAGAGCCCTAGAAATGCTCTGAGCACATTCCAGGTAAGCCAAGATTCTCAGATCTTTCATCTGAATGAGGAGCCTCAGAGCATGAGCTAACAGCAAGCTAGTTTCAGTGAAACTGTTAATTCAACACAGACAACTTATGGAATTTCCCTTCTCTGAGAAAATCTCAACTTCTGTAGAGAAATAGTGCTCAGTCTTGTTTTGTCTTTTCAGAACTTCAGAAGTTCCCTCAAAAATTCCCTGAAGCCTTCATAATGATTCTCAGTTGCATGTCAGGTTGCAAAGTACAATATAAAAATGTTCACGTTTGATGCTCGGCATAGTTAAATTTACCACAAGTGCTTCACGTTCAATATATACAGAGAATTCCAACAAAATCACATACTGTTCAACTAGAGATTTATCATGGGGTGCTTAACAATGAATTATTTAAAAGTACCTAATGTATCATGGCTTCTTGAGAGCCTAACGTGTGTATGTGTATATATTTATACACAGAATACCTGTGAGCCATTACAGAATCCCAGTTTCTGAGCAGAGGTTTCGAGAGTAAATCTAAAGGATGTTTAAAAATAGGTGTCCTCCTGAAAATGGGGTGGAGTTTTTAGAAAGGGAAAAAAAAGCCTTAATCTTCCCCATTTGGATATACACACGGTGATTTAAAGGGAATCTGTACCCTGTAGGACTCCTTTTAGGTCAAGTTTGACAAGTATCAGCCTGCTCTGTTGCCTTTTCAAAGCCCTCAGCTCAGTCTTTCTACCTGCCCAGGAGGGATCCTGATGGAGCCACATGGAGCTGGGCTAGAGGTGGCTCCTTGGCCCCCAGTTCTGCTCACTGCAAGTGATCAGGCTGAAGTGTCACCAGCTCACAGATGCTTCTTTGGCCACTTTTTCAGCTGGCTGTGGGAATAATCTCTCGGATTTTGAGTTCTGTGTTTTGTCCTGGCTCAAACTGATTGTGTGTGAGATGAGTGGTTTTATGTTCAAGGGTGGATCAGTTGGCATCATCTGAGACCTGGAGACTTGTGTCCTCTTTGACACTTCCGAGTCATTCTTGTGCTTGTTTGCAGAGGAAGGGCACCTGTTATATTCCTGTACACATCCACGTGGTGAGAGGGCTGAACTTTCAACCCACTGGGTGGGATGCAGTTTGAGTTGTTCTAGTAGAACAGTTGCCTGCTTGGTTCCAGGGTTGCCTTTTGTTGCAACTTGCACATTGGAGCATCTATTTTGAACTTATTCAGGGCCTTGCAAAGAGATGGGTGACCGAGGCACCAGCAGCAGCTGTAGCTGGACCTATTTTCTTGGTCATCTTGTGAGGAAGGGCAACATCTGATGCTTCCTCCCTGATGACACTGGTGATAGAAGTTTTCAGACAGTGTGTAGCAGAATTAGCCAGGTGCTGTGTATTGCAAAGGCCATTTGTGGAACAGAACAAGGAGAGGTCCAGACCTGTTTTCAGAGACCAGTTATCTCAGGCTTGTGACTGGTAAGACCTGGTTTGCTCAGCTTATGAATATGACCCTGCAGGGGCCATATCTCTGTGCTCAGGCTAACGGTGATGCTGTTCTTTAGCAAGTCAGAGCCCTCAGTCTAAAGGCCAGAGGGGGAAGACAAGTGCAGTCTGCAAAAGAATCATCACTTTCTCATCTAATTGGAGCTGTAAAATGTGTTTCTCCTGAAGATGCTCTTTGGGAGGCTGATTTTTCCATAAATCTCTAATTCTGTGATGTGATGGCAGGTTGTACATTCACTTTTACCTTCTGTGTAGTGAATATTTATGCCACTAAGCCACAAATGTTTTCAAGGTATAATTTAAGTGAATTCAAGAGGAAAAATAGCCCAGAGACAGTGCCTGTGGCCAAAAGCTTCAGCTAGAAGCAGTAGTGTCTGTTTGCTTCTCTGCAATCAGCTACTTTGCATCTTTCTGCCTTGGCTTCCCCCCTGTGAAATGGGGATGACAGTACTTGTGTGTCTTATGAATCCCAGCATAGCAGAGGCTGGAAGGGACCTCTGGAGAGGATCTAATCCAGCCTCCTGCTCTAGCAGGGTCACCCAGAGCAAGGGACCCGGGATTGCACTGTCCAAGTGGGTTTGGAATCTCTCCAGAGAAGGAGATTCCACAGCCTCTTTGGGCAGCCTGGCTCTGACACCCTCACACCAAAGTTTTTCCTCCTGTTCAGATGGAACTTTCCATGGTCCACTTGGTGCCCTTTAGATGTTGGTAAGATCCCCTTGAGAAAAAAAGTTTGAAAGCTTTGGGAAAAACTGGAAGGCTCTGGCAATGGTGGTGATGGTGTCTCAAGGCAGGCCCTGCTCCGGGGCAGTCCTGGGCACTAAATTCACCAGGGTGGGATGTAGCCCGGGCAAAGTGGTGCCAGCTGAGCACAGGGGCTGCCAGGGGAGCGTGGGCCCGGGGAGGAGGAAGAGCAGAGAGGTGATGCAAGAAATATTTGATTGAGTGTATTTGCTGAAGACATCACGTGTTGACTCCCAACGCAAAACCTGATGGAAAACCCGAGCGGTAACTGAAAAGCTGCCAACACTTCTTTGTCAAGTAATTTAGATTAAAAAATTAATTAATTAAATTAAACCACTAGTCCCTTTGCCCCTTCACCTTCTGCTGGGGGGTCGGACAAAGGGACCTGGTATTCACCGGCATTGGCCGTGCTGCTTTGTCCGGGCAGGGTGACCCCGCACAAAGCCCGCACAGACGACACACGCACAGCTGATGCAGGAAACCGATCACCGCGGCACAGCCCCCTCCCTATCCAGTAACAACAACGGCAAAAAAGAAACCCAACAAACCAACCCCGCGGGCCCGGGCCAAAAAAGGGGCGCAGCGGCTGCGAGCGAACACGACGCGCCTCCTCCTCGTATTTCCTCCCCCGCCCACTTCCAGCAGCGGCGGAGGGGGGCTCGCTGCCGCCGGCTGCCTCCCGGGATGAAAAGTTAGCGGCGGCGGGATGCGCGGCGCGGCGGTGAGTTGAGTTTCCCGGCGGCGCCGGGGCGCGGCGGGCGGCGGGGGCGCAGGGAAACCCGGGCGGGGAGGAACCTCCGGGATCTCCGCGTCAGCCCCGGCTCTTTGCGTGTGTGTGTGCGTGCGCATAGCGAGCGTGTGTATGTGTGTGCACGGTGTATGTGTGTGTGCGCCGGTGCCCCGGGGGTCGGGCCGCGACAGGGGGGAGCGCGACGCGCACCGATGGGGTTTGGAGGAGGAGGAGGTAGTTTTAGCCCTTAAAGGGAGGCGCGGATTCGTGCCGGGTCGCAGCGTGGTGGGACCTCCCGTGGAGACCCGCTGCGGGGCCGAGGCGGCGAGGGGCTCCCCGCAGCCCCGGGGTAGGGAGCGATTTCAGGCCCGGCGGTGGCCGCGGGGTCCCGCCCGTGAAGCAGCAGCGGTGGCGGCCGCTCTGTTGTGCGTCGCGCTGAGCCGCCGTCCCTCCTTCAACTCCCCCACCCCTCCCCGCCCCACACCGGGCCGCGAGGAAACCCCCTCGGTGACCCCTCCCC
>VYZU01024772.1:0-64052 GCA_013401355.1 Ceyx cyanopectus | reverse complement strand
AGCTGCGGCAGCCACAACACAATGTGTCCTCCGCCGGCGGCGGGCGGGGACGGGGAGGCCCGCAGGCCCCGCCCCCCCTCCTCCGGGCCCCGCCGGGCTGCCGCGGCTCTTCCCCCCCCGTTCCCCCCCACTACGCCGGGACGCGCGGAGACTCCGCGCCCCGGCTGCGCCTTTCCGCGCTCTCCCCGGGGGTACCGGCTGCGCCCCCAGCCCCAGGCGGGCAGCGCTCGGGAGGGTTGGTTTGTGCGCTCTCTTCCTACCCCCTATTCGCCCCATTTGCAGCCGGCGGTTGGGTTGGGGAGAAGCGGAGGGGGGGGAGTAGGTGCCGCTGAGCCCCGACTCCTCCCTCCCCCCGGCCCCGCCGCCGTCCCCGCTGGGTGCCGGGCTGCGGCCGCCCCCCCACCCCCTTCGCGTCCCCCCGTACCCCCCCACTCGGCATGTGTGCAGCGCTTTGTTCGGTGCGGCGTTGCAGAGGGGTTTTCCCAGGCTCCTCCCTCTTTATTCATTCATGGGGTTTGTTTTTTTTTTTTTCCTCCTCCTTTTCCCTTCCCCTTCCCTTTGCAACCCCGTGCTCGCACATACCGACGGCTCCCCGGGGCTCGCTGCCTCCCCGCCCCTCCTCGGCTTTTTCTTTTTGGGAGGGTGGGTGGAGAGGGTCGGATGTGGCCGCTGCGTTTGCAAAGGGCCCGTTTCTCCCTCTCCCTTTTGGTTCAAATTAAGGAGGGAATGATTTTGGTGGTTTTTTTTCGCTTGGGTCCTGCGCCGTGGCTTTCACACGGCCCCCTCCTCCCCCAGAAAGAACCAGTCCTGCTGGTGAGAGGGGGAAATTGGTGCTTTTAAAGCGTAAATAAGATGTCATTTGTGCTGCAGGGGAGCATCGGGAGGTGCTTGGGATTTACGGAGAGCCGGGGGGGATTGCAAACTCCTGCTCCAAATAACTTGCATAAAGAAGTGAGGGTGGTTTATTATAATCGTTAGAAATCTCAGCTCAGCAGCACCCTGTGTAAAGGGGGACTGGGGGTTGGGGGGGGGGTGTCGCTTCTAGCAATCCCACCACTTCTCTGTGTCTACAGTTTGGGTCTGAGAAGAGGAAAATGGAGCTGTTAATATAAGGTTTTCTTTATTTTCACAATCTTTCTGTTGTCCACGCAGATAGAGTGGTTTGAGGGAACAGCTTGACAGGCTATGTGCTTTGCTCTGGATTTTTATTTCCTTGTTTTTTCCCTTTAACTTGCAGTAATGCCTTAGTGAAGAACCATTACTCAGAAAAAACATTTTCCATCCTTCCTTTGTGTCAGTTGCAGTCAGTTTCTTCTCCTGTTTGGGTCCTTTTATGCAGCAACAGACAAAAGAAGCATTAAAAATTAATGATTATATTCCTCAACAGTCTGTAGACTGAAGGGGTGGTTGCAAGTAGTCTGTTTTAAGTGGGTTTGAGTTCCATTTTTACAGAAGGATGGTTGTCTTTTAAAACAAACCCCCTAAATTAATACTTCAGTGCTAAAAAAATCTACCTATGTCCTTGTTTGAGTAGTTATCCTATAATCAGCTTCTGTGTATTAGGGGCCATTCTGAAGTTTATATACATTTCTGAAATATAAAAAAATATGTATCTGTAACATGAAGTAGTATAAGTTTTGGGTTTGTTTTTTTTGTTGTTGGTGGGGGTTTTTTTTAAGTGAAAAGTGGTTAGGTTTTTATTTTCTTTAGCTGGAGGAACAGAATTACACGAGTGTTTCTCTTTTAAGTTCCTCTGCCTATGTGCTTTGCCTTAGTTCTGTGGGAGATTCCACATCCCGGAGGCTTTCAGAAACTAAACCAGAATGCTCCTTAAACTGGAAGCAAATCATAGCAGTGCTTGAAGTCAGAAAGTTTTCTTCATCTTGTAGAAGGTGTAGGTTTGGGGATGAAAATGCAGCTTGGTGGCAAATCCATGTGTTCGGGCTATTAAAAGAATTTGGTCTATGGACTTTTTCCATAGTGGGTCTTTGCTGGCTGCAGCCACCCCCAGGACCACTTCAGGGTGGAAACTGGGCTGTGCAATATCTCGTGGGTGGATCAAGAGCCAGGGTGATTCTCTCCCATATGTTGATACTTCATCAGAAATATCCCACAGGGATTTTTTTCCTTCACGCTCCACGTAAGGAACCCGGAGGTAGCCGATGTTACAAATAGGATGGATTATTGCTGATGTGATGTGTGCTTCCCTTCTACTTCTTCCCCCCACCCCTCACCCCGAGATGAAGATCTGTATCTTAATGCCTGATGTCAAATTTTGTTTAGCTTTTCTGGATTTACTTTCATGGGACGCGAGTTATTGGAAGACGTTTTTCTGGCTAAAAAACAGCTGACAAATGTGGAAAAGTGTCTTGGTTTTCTCATGCTTCCTGAGTAATCCCAAAAGGAGTTTCACCCTCCTGTAGTTTTCTTAAGATATCGGAACGTTTCACTCCGTAAAAGGATAGGTAACAGAAAGATTGCTTTCTCATCATTAATTTCCACAAGGGTTTGAGGAGGAGAGGGAGCAGAGAGGTATCTTTGTTTTTCTTTAATGCATCCATCTCATAACTTCTTTTTCCCTTTTGTTTTTTGTTTTTTTTTCTTTTAGCATTTGGATTAACTGACCCCTTTGACAAGTTTATGGAGCTGCCATCTCTCTGCTTGCTGTACTTCCCATTTCTGAGAGGAGAAAGTGGCCTATGAGATTAAAGAAAAATGCCTCGGACAAAGCAGATACATCCCAGAAATCTGAGAGGTATGTAGCCCTCAGCTGAGAAAGAAAAGCTCTGGGGGAAACTCGGTTGCAGTTTCAATTACGAGGTTAAAGGAATGTGTATTGAAGAAGTCTGGTTTGATCCCAAAATAGTTTGCAAGCAAGTTTTAGGAGTCATCTGTGAGAAAGCTCTAATTTTGAGAGAAATAAATGGAATCTGTTCTTATTCCTGCAGCCTGTGTGCTTGACAGTGCTCTTGGTATCCCCCAGTTTACAGCAATAACCAGCGTGAACTTGGAAAATGCAAAGGAAGATGTAGTTTCCTTACCAGAGAATTTACACTTGAAATAGATAGGGAGGTGGGAAATGAGTGTACTGTAGAAGCAGCTTGAGATCTGACAGCCAGTAGTTGTTTTTCTTCACAGTAACCTGTTTGGCTTGCTTTTGAGGGGACCAGGCTCTCTTCCCATGAGTGCCTCCTTCCTATTTATCATCTGTCACCCACGCTACCCAGGGCATTGCAAAGTTTGACCTTGGTCTCATCTCTGTCCTGCCTTTGCACGGACTAAATGGGAGCTTGTTGGCTCTGAAGAGGAGCAAGCAGAGCTTGCTTCACAAACTGGTAAGCTTACGTGTCCAGGCATTTCCTTGAACAAAATCCCAGTGCACTTCACAGAGCCCAGGACTGGCAGATGAATGTGAGAAATCTGATCCCAGGGTTTATTCGTTACTGTCTCGCTGGAAGTGGCCCTGGTGGAATTAAATGAGGGGGAAAACACAGGTCAGTTGATGAGCAGATGAGTGTGTTGAGGGAGAAGACTCTTCTATCCCCACCCTTGTAGGCTGCTTTCAGGAGAACGTGCTTCCACCTGCACCCTCATGTGTAGCTGTCATCAGCTTTTTCTCCAGTGAGTTTTAGTTGCAGTATGGAAGCATCCCTTCAGAGAAGAAAAACTATTACAAAACCACAAACATCAACAGAAAGTTTTCAGAGCAGCTTTTGATTCCAGGTTTCATTTTTTATGCCAAAACCCCAACAATCTCTTCCCGTGTGTTGCTCAGTTTACAGTCAAGGGGTTCTCCAGTGCTCTACCTGACTTTTGTTTGCTGACTGTACTTGCCACTACAACTAACAAGCTCTTTTGTTTGGAGAAGGCTTTATTTTATTTTATTTTTTTTATTGCAGTGTCTTTATGCAGGAAGTGCTGCATTGTTGGGTGGGATGGATAAACCTCCATCCCAGATTAGGAATTTCATGTTTAAGTGATGCCGTTTCCCCCTTCTTGCTGAAAGTGAAACAATAAATGAGAGGCCAGTTTTAATATTGCTGCTTACCAAGTTGCTGACATAGCTGAGCTTCTGTTTTCTGACTGAGATCTAATTTTAGTACTCTTGACAGATATCTACTCTTGTATTGCCTGAAAGTTGTCTGTTGTAAAGCTTTCTATTCACTTAAATACATGTAAATAATCAAATTAAACTCTTTCTTTTGTAAGAAATTAATTGCTCCTTTATTTTCCCCCCCCTTGTGTAATTTCTCCAGTAATTTGGCTTTTATTGCCCCCTCTATTAGTAGTTTTTATCAGTTCCTATTTTTCCACAACTGGTGGAGCTCTTGAATGAATTCAGATGGGTTCAATGTCCAGATGGAGGTCTGATGAGTCCATCATTTGAAATGGTGTTGGAACAGTTAAATGATTGTTAAAACTACCCAGGTGCTGCAAAGTTCAGCACGTTGTGAACAGGTAGTGCTACTGTCAGAGGTCAGTAGAGGTGATTTGAAAAATCAGTTTAATTCTTGTTAGTTATGTCCTATTTCCACCTTTTATCTAGATAATGAGGAAAACTATTATTTCCATTTCTTTAGTTGTTTCATCTCTCAATATTGCAGAAAATATTTGCTGGAACTCAAGGAGGGTGGAAGGTTTCACAGCTCTGTTTGCTGACAGCTTATTTTTGTGTATCTGAAGTTACATCCAGTTTAAATTGACAGTCTCAACCTTAGAAAACTTTAACAAAATGTGTTTTTTAACACTTGTAGTTTAATCCATGTGCTTAGTACCAATGGCAGCTACATCTGCAAAAAGAATATCTGTGGCTGAAGGCAAAACTTGGCAAACTCTTACAACTTGAAGACAAAGATGTCAGTTTAAGTAACCTCTATTTTTAGGTTAAAAGGTATTTTTAACTTGTCTAAACCTGATTGTCACCTTTTGTACTATGTACAAAGAACATTCTGTGGCCTTACCTGGCTTCTCCCTCCCTTGTCCCAACTCCTTTCGTTGCCCCGTAGCAATCCAATTGCCAGCAGCTCTGACTGGACTTGTCCAGAGCCCATCAATGTTTAACTTTTTGAAGAGATCACTGTTGACCAACCCTTGACACTCTCAATCCTCTTGTGCATCAGCTGAGTTACTTGGGTTGCACTTACAGTCACCTTGGAGAAGAAACAGCCAAGTCCAAGCACCTCAAGTATTTGCCTCTAAATAAACCCCAACCAAACAACCCCAACACAACCTCAACACAATCCCATTCTCCCTCCTCCCCTCCACCAAAAAAAACCCCACCATAAACACTCCCCCCCTCCACACTCCCATTAGTTAATTTGAGGTTTTCTGCAGCACAGGAATAAGTTTTGAAGGTTTTAATATTGCCTGTGTTTACTGTAAGCAACTTTATTGTCTGGGGAAAACGAAGCAGCATTGTTTAATATAGAGAGCTAAATTTCAGATTTTGGGCAGGAAACCTTAAGGCTCTTTTTTTTTTTGGTGTGACATGGTTTGATTTTTCTCATTTTGTAGACTTCTGAGAGTGCCAACAGCGTTTGGCAGATTAGCAGTGGCCCTGAAGTATCAGGATCAGTGAAGATTGAATTTATTTTCTGTGGGTTTTGTGTGTGTGTGTATGTGTGTGTGTGTGTGTACACTGAGGTCCTTTCCTCTCTCCTCCTTCCTGCTTTTCACTGTCTGTTTATAGATGAGTCAATATAGTGCTATACTAACCTGATTTTACAGCAGAAAAAAAACCCCAAACCTGTATCAAGAGGGCAGGATATGGGAGGCATTATTTTGCAACTAAAAAAAAACCAACTAATGGCTTTAATTGGCCATTTGTTTTCATGACTGTGTGTTAGTGACATGGCTCTAATGCCTGACTGCAGCTGAGTGAGCACGTTGCATCTGAAGGTTACCAATCTGAAGGTTTCAAGGCATCTGCTGGGCTGTGCTCCTTTCATCATGTTGCTTTTATCACATCAGCCTTCCCTGCTTCTCGCTGCAAATGCTTCCTTATGTGAAAATCATCACCAGTGGACTGCTGTGGGAAGAGGAGTTGTGCAGTGTCAGATTTAGTCTCCTGACTAACTTCACAGGGATGAGTGGCTAAAATCAGAGAGAAATTAAGGTTCCGGAGGTCTCGAAAGGGTAGGTGATGGATACATGTGCATGTTGTGGAAAACACTTTGTAGCTTCCAAGGCAAAGGCCAGAGAAAGCCTGGCATGGGCTACCTGTCAGCTCAGTGACTGGAACTGGCTTTAGAAGCAGGTGTTCCTGATGTTGTCTCCCTCTCTTTAATATTAAAGATGCCTATCGTGTTGCTAATCAAAAGCATCATCCCTCCCCCTCCAGACCTGCTGCAAAAGAGGAAAACATTTCTTTTATTCAGACATCCAGAGGTAATCTTTTCTTAATTGACTTTATTTGTTGTATGGTTTTAGCTCTCTAGAAGAAAGGAGAAGACTCCTTTGAATGGGGCTGCACCCTGTGTTTACAGGGCCAGTCTATATGCAGGTGTAAGAAAACATTCCCTGGAAGCTGTAATGTATTCCCAGAAGTACAGTTACATTAGAGTCATGCTTTTAGCAGGGCTGAGTGGGCTTGGTTTGTTGTCAGATGGTTGTGAGGATACAGAAGGGAAAAAAACAACAAGCTCCTGTTTTTGTTTACTTAGAAGTACCTAGTTGCATGTTGAAAATGGATTTATTATGTGTACAGGGTCCAGCACAGCACTCTGATTCACCAATACAGAATGGTAACAGGTATAATTTGAACTTCCTCCCTTTCTAGATTAGCTTTCTCTTATTTTTAAGATGACTTGCTGCTGCTGCTTCTGTTTTTCCTTCTCAATCAAATATTTCCATTTGAAACAAATGGCAGAAAGGCCTGTAAAGTTTAACAGCTGTCTCCAGATCTTTAAACACTTTGCATGTGATAAGGAAATGCAAGTTTAACATGCATGGCTTTGCCTAATAGCTCAATAGCTTTGCAGTAATCTGAAAAATGTGCTTGTTTGCTGGCAAGCTGGATACATTCTGGGCTGTCCAGAAGAGCTGGGCATCTACTGCTTTTGTGAGACAGGTATAAATTGGGAATGTGCTTTCAGCAGTGGACCACTGGAAGCTGACAGGTCGGTATTTCTTATTAGTGTTTGGTTGTGTAGTCTATAAAACTTGAGAATCAATAAGTGTGCTGTGCTTTGCTTCATGATTTGCATCAAATGACTTTAAAAAAACCAACCCACAGAGCTGCTGAGGTTTCTCAAGGCTTGAATCTCTAAACTTGTGCTTGCTTGGGCCAAAAGAAATGGGCAAGAACAGCCTTTGATTTTTGGGGCTTGGTGTTGTTTGTGAGAGAAAAATGCTCCACTTCAGGGTGTTTCTGAGGGGCTGCTGATGCAGGTTTGTCAGAGTTTTGACTTGGTGACTTTGGTATAGACATACCCCTTGATCTGGCAGTTTTTGTTTCTGTGTATCAGACTGTTTCATATAATTTCTTCTACAAACCGAAACTGAACCCAAAGCCTCCCTTGGGAAGGTGGGTGAATGCATGGCTCTGTGATGTAGCATTGGCTGAAGTACCTGCAGATCCACCTATAATACAATAGATAGACCAGATCTCTTGTAGGCCACAGAACCATTCTTTCTGTGCCTTCTGTTTCTCACCTGGGGTGTGGAATGATACTGGTTCTCTTGTCTTTGGTTTTGTTTTACTTGTTTAGACCACGAGATCTTTAGGCTGTTTCTGAATGGTGTATATGGTCCAACATCATGCACTTTACAGCTCATCTTGGCTGCAGCCCTTACATTTTATTGTAATGTGAATAATTTCTACATTTGTATGTGGGGAAAAACTGTCTACATGTGTAGTGTAAGAAAGGCTGGATTGACAGCTGTGATTTGCCACTCTTCCCCATCACCTACCCTGTTCCTGTCTCGTTGTTCTGTGTCCCTAACTTTGATCATGTGTTTTCAACAGGATCTGGTGCTGTTCACTGCATAGGATGCTTGGGGCTTGTGTCAGAGGCCACAGGTGATGGACAAAATCCTCCTGAGAGTGGATTGCAAGAAGGGAAAGGACAGTAGGGTGGAGAGCAGGGTTCAGAGTTGCCTGGAGACAATAGTGTTTTAATTCCAGCTTCTGCCACTGAGTTTCCCATTTGAAATGGAATGTTTCTGTCACACCAAACCTTTGCAGCCAGCCCCTGATGCATGTGCTGCATTGTGCCTGATGTCCAGGCACAGATTCTGGGTTTTAGTAACTGAAGTCAGTCCACTGTAGCTACAGGTCTGATGCAAAACACTGCCAAAGTGCTGAGTACCTTTACAATAATATCTTGAAAACACCAAGGTCTAGGTGCCTGAAGTTGAAGATCCAAGCTTAGCCAGTGCTTTTGGAAAATCTTTTAATCTCTCTCTATGCTTCTGTTTTCTGTCTCTAAATTGGAGATACCGCTACCACGTCAGCTCCTAAAGGCTCAGGAGATAAAGTTGTTGTGAAGCAGAGCCTCAGTGGCTAAAGAATGGAAAAGATGATGAGGAAACTGGTAGTAAATGGAGCCAAGCAGCGAGCGCAGCCCGTTCTGCACTCCGGCTCGCTCGGCGTAAACACCCTCACTTTGGGTGTTCTCCAACTTCTTGCTGCTTCGCTTCACAATATTTTCACATTCAAAAGGTATTTTTCAAGGTTACTTCCTAGCTTTTCAAATGCCAGACTTGCAAACCCAAGAAATTTCAGCCACCCAGGTCGCTTCTCATGTGAGTCACCCGGGCCTTGGGAGCTCGAACTGCGGCGCGAGGCTGAAATCGCTCCCGTCCCCATCCTCGTCCTGCTGCAGAACTTTGAGCTGGTGCTGAGAAAGCCCCTGCAGCCAGGAGGGAATATACTCACTGCAGGAAAAGCCTCTAGAGAGGGATGTAGAATCACAGAATTATCAGGATTTGGAGGGACCTTAAAGAGCATCTTGTTCCAACCCCCTTGCCCATGGCAGGGACACCTCCCACTAGAGCAGGTTGCTCAGAGCCCCATTCAGCCTGGTCTTAAAAACTTCCAGGGATGGGGCTTTCACCACCCTTCTGGACAATCCATTCCAGTGCCTCACCACCCTCATGGAGAAGAATTTCTTCATAATGTCTAATCTGAACCTATCTCTAGTTTTGATCCATTCCCTCTAATCCAACCACTACCTGACATCCTAAAAAGTCCCTCCCCAGCTTTCCTGGAGCCCCCTTCAGATCCTGGGAGCCACAGGAAGGTCTCCCTGGAGCCTTCTCTTCTCCAGACTGAACACCCCCAACTCTCTCAGCCTGTCCTCACAGGAGCTGCTTCAGCCTCTGATCATCCTCCTGGCCCTTCTCTGGACATGTTCCAGCACCTCCAGATCTTTCCTGTAATAACATCTTTAATGTCATAGTTTCTCACTTGGTTTTGAGACCTTGGATGACTTTTAAGAGCTTTAATGTACTGGTAAATTGTTAGGAAACTGAACTGGTCTCAGTTGATACTGTAATTCAAAATGAAATAAAATGCTCCTGCTAATATTTGATCTCTTCATTCAGAATGAAGAAAATTTGGCTAAGATTTAAGCAATTTAAGAGGTCCAGAAAGCCAAACTTGATTGTAGCTGGCACGTTAGCTTTGAATATGTATTTATAGATTTCTGCATATGCATGCTAAATATCAGGGAAATGGGGATAATGCAGAGAGAGTCTGCTGGGTATAGAGAGTGGCAAAAATCAGTGCTTTCAGAGGGAGCTAAAATAACATGAAAAAGAGAGATAAAAGAATTGGTATCCCAGCTAACAGGATTGCAAAGAAATACCTGCAAGAATGTTGATGAAAGAAAAAGAATGGGGGAGGGAGCTTAGTTCTGTTTTCTTGGTAGTAGAAAAGAAGAAATTGTTGGTTTTGTTGTTTGGGGTTTTTTTTAGGGAATATAAAATCATTATAATTGCTGTTAGAATTGGGCTCGAGCTGGAAGAAATTGGTGTAGGGTTGGAAAAAAAAAAAGTTGAATTCATACAGAAAGGAAAATAATGTGGTGATGAACTGGAGCTTGCAAGCTGTGTATAAGCCAGTTAGATTTCTTTCAGAATACAGTGAAGTGGAAAGAGTGCAGATCTGTATTTCTGCCTCACCTTCACGTCCTGTGTCTTCTTTATTGCTAATTGAGCGTGGAGTAAGAAATGCTGGAGAATTTGGCATTTACAGAAGCATGAACTCCAGGGTGTTAGGAAGGTCATGAAAAAAAAAAAGGAGCTGTGGAAAGAGAAAGTAAGATTTCAGCAGTTGCTCTTTCAAATGTTTCTATTAAAGCAGGTGGTTATCTCTGGGATGAAACAGAGTCCAGCCTTCTGAGCCCAGGAGCAATTCTGTTTTGTAAGACTCCAGCTTTCTTAGGAGCATTTAGAAGAATATTATTTGTGTGTGTGTGTTTCAAATCCATGCATCTCAGAATAGATTTTGGTTGGCTGTGAGTGTATTTGCAAGGTTACCTCTTTAATGTGGTTATATATCTGTGTATGTGAACTTAAAAATAACCAAACAACCCAGAAGCCCCTTTTAATGTGTAACCACCAGAAATTAACATGTGAACAGCAAAAGCTTGGAGAAGCTGAGAAGCTTGGTCTGGAGCCTCCTTGGCTTCCCTCTTTGGGGGTTCCCAAAAAGACAAAGGTTCTCACATTTTGACTTTTTACTACTTTAAAACACTGCGAGCTTCTTTGCTGATGCTCCTGGCAGCATCTTCAAACTTTGAAGGCATCATCAAACTTTGTAGCTGTGGGCTGTGTGACTGCACAATATTCTATCTAGCCTGGTGAACTTTCCAAGAGCCTTGTTACCATTGAAAAATATCTTGTTGCAACAGATTCTCTTTAATTAAAAATGTACCCAAGGAACATATTGTTTCCTTCTCCACTGTGCTTGTGTTAAGATGCTTGAAGGGGTTGTGTGATATTTACCTCCTGTTCCAGATGAGGGTTCTTGGGCTGTGGGAAGGGGTGGTCAGGGTGCAGGACCTCGCTCAGGGAGCTCAGTAACACCACGGAGTTGTCAGCAGGTAGTGTCTGACCTCATGCTCTGCAAAATTGCTGAAGAGGTGAAAACTCTTTTTTTGATTTTCTACTTTTTTCCAACCACAGTTGGTCGTTATCACCAACACAATTGCCCTGTAGCCCTACCTCAGTGTACTCAGGAAGCTTAGAAACTGTTTTGGGGCTTATGTTGGTTTGGTTTTGAATCTATAAATTATTCCCATGTATTTTGAGTTTCTTCTTAAGATTAGAAAATTCGATTTCAGCTTGTAAGCTGCTGTAAATATTTATGCTGGGAAATGTAAAGAAGACTTCCCTTCCTAGAGCCACACATTTTCAAAGAGCTGGTTATTCCAGCACGTACATCCTAGACTTGTTCATTCTTTGGTATGTTGGACCTCTGTAGTAAGTCTTTGAGTTCAGTAACAGCTTATGAGATTATGGAGAGAGAAACTCCAGCTCTTAACTCAGCTGGAAAAGTTTTTCCTTGCTGTGTTAAACCAGATGAATAAGATGGACTTTCAGTTTCCAAATGAGAAGGGTCGGGTGGTGCAGTCTTTCCCTCCACTTGTTTAAATGTTTAACTCAGAATATTCACATTGAGAAGGGGGACACACCCATCTGGCAGATGTTTGGAACCTTCAGTGACGTGTTTGTGGGGGAAGTGGAGAAGCTCTAGTTCATTAGGCAAAGCAGTACTCCTTTTTTTTATGTATATACAAAAGCTTTTTAAATTCCCTTAAAGCTTCTCTCAGAATGAGGCTGCTCAGAGGATATGCTGACTTAGCGATTCCTGCCTGACCTTTGGTGGCAGGCTGCAGAGGAAATGTCTTTGCAACACCCAGCCACAGGTTGTGTGAAAAGCAGAAGGGGGATTTTTTTTGTTATTGTAGACTGGACAAAGCCTGAAAATGATTTCACCTCTGCCTAGAGACTTTGTTGACGCTCATACGATTGAATCTGGTTAATGCGGCAAACTGCATTTAACACCATTGATTACCAGAAGCAGTGAGCAGGGAAGACGTGTTCAAACCTTAAATAATACCCTGTGAACTACTTTTTTTTTCTCCCCTTAGAATGTGTTTAAAAGCTCAATTCCCACCCAGTCCCTCTGGGAAATCCCAGGGCAGCCCTGGGGGGCTGAAATGGCCGAGGGTTGGCCGGCGCTGCGGGGGAGGGAAGCGGAGGTTCAGCCGGAGCCTGCGGAGCAGCGTCGCTACAAAACAACTGCTGGTGTGTTCCTAGTTACCTATGAAACATGCCCTGCCAGCTCTGGTAGTCATGGAATATCCAGAGCACACCACATGATTTCCTCTGATTTCTGGCCTGATTCTTTTGGGAGGGGGGAGGGAGGATTGGGCACTAGGGTAAGATCATGTTGAATGGGGTTGTTTTTAAGAGCTGAGCTCAGGTGGGAGGCTGCAAGCTTGCTCTTGCCCTAAAGGTGTAATACAGGGCAAGGAAAAAGAAAGAGACGTTTAGAAATGGCACTGAAAAGATCATTTCTGTGGTGGTTTTGCTGTTCTGTTGCCCAGAAGGATTCTCCATCCCACTGTGCTTTTTGAAGAGGAGTGTGTGTCTCTTACACAGCAGATGGACAGATTTTACCTTTCTCCCTGCTTCAGGAATTCTTGCAGAAGGGAGTGTTGCTGTCCCAGATCTAGAAAGGAAACATGGTTGTGTCAGTTGCATTGAAAATACTGCACTCTCTGATTTTTATTTGCAAAATACCTACTATGCCAAAATGGCCCTGTACTTCTCAGTTGTCAGGAGGCAAAGCTAAGTGCTTACATTGTAATACTTTAATGCCCTGAATCTTACACTGAAGAAGGCAATTCTCTTTATAAGGACAAAGCTTTTGTGCCTAAGAGACAGTTTGGGAACTGTGTAAATAGTAAACTTCTATTACAGGGCTGATTTAATAATTTCCAAACAAATCTTTATGTAGTATACACAGCAGACTTGTTGAATTTGCATGTCTTTGTTAGAGGGGTGGGATAGTTTTTTGTGATAATAGTTTATGGAATATTTAATTGTTTTCCCCTGGTGTTTTGTTTGTTTGGGATTTTTTTGTCTTTCTTTTAAACAAAGTCTATTTCTGTGCCACTAAACTCTTAATGTTTATTTTAGAACACACTGTATGTACGTTATGTCCAGGTATTTGCATCAGTTAGTATGTTTCAAAATAGTGTTTTCTTTATATGCTTTTCCCTTTATAGTTTTGTTTTTTATTCTTAAAATTCTAGAATGTAACCTGAAACAGTGATGCAACTTCTGGAGATAGCAGAAAAATTGCTCTTCTTATGCAGAACAATTTTACTCCTGTTAAACTTGTGAAATGCAGTTTGATTTTGGCAGGTTTGGTACCAGGAGAGCCTGGCTGCCATCCCTCTTCCCCTACCTGAAATCCATGGGCACAGAAAAAACAGTTTTTGCTGTTTGGCTGCTAATTGCAGCAAAAACTGTCAATCATCCCTCTTTTAGGCTCATTAATTAGTCTGGTCATTAGACTTGCACAGGGGCCCAGTGGCCTTGGCAGTTGCTGGTTTTGTGAAGCTTTGGGCTGTCTGTGTGTGTCCCGTGCAGGGACCAGCTCTGAAGTTCCCTGAAGGAGCAGGTTGGGATCTCCTGCCCGGGTCCTTTGCCAGGGGGATCCTGTACCCTCAAGTGAGGGGGTGCCACAGGCAGATCAGGGCACGTCCCAGAGCTCGTGGGAAGATTTCACAGGCATCCAGGCCTTGGCACAAACCAAGTTTTAATCATTAATGTTTTTCAATAATAAAGAATAGCACATTCCTTTTTTTTTTTTTTTTTCTTCTTGCAGGTGTTTTTTTATCAATTTTATTTTTTCTTCCTCTGGGCTTTTTTCCTTTTCTCATTCTTTTTCTCCAGACTGACTTCCAGTTCTAACTACCTGTGGCTATTGCTGCCCTACCATTCTTCCTGATGATGCAAATCCAACCAACAGTAGTGGGCATCTAGGTAACAGCAAATTCATAGTGTCATCTCATTCCTCTCCAATTTTTCCTCCTGCTCTTAAGCCTCACAAACCTTTGGTGCTGCTAACACCTTACTGAGCCAAGATGTAGGTAAAAAGACATTTCTACTGAAGTAAGGCAGAGTTGACATGATGAAGTCTTTAAAAAAATATATAGTTAACAAAGTATGTTCTTGAGGAATAACATCTTTAAAGTGCTTTGAGAAAGCAGAGCAAGAAATTGGCTTTAGAGAAGTACAGTGTATTAAGAATCAGGGTTCTGAGGTTTGAAGAATGTGATCTCTGTAACATGCTCAGGAAGCACTGTCAAGTAATGGATTTTCAGTATATCTGAAAACTGAGTCCTTTATTTTAGGCAGTATTTGTACAGTGTCTCCAAGATGAAAGTGTGCGTGGTTACGTTTCTCACAGGGCTGCATAAATACATTTAGGAAGTGGGGAAAAAAAAGTTAATATTGAAATATTTTCCTAACTTGTACAGGGTTTGTTTGTTTGTTTTCTGGTAAGAGTTCTTGATTTCCCCATTCTGTAAGAGATTCCCATTCTAGCAGCTTTTCTTCTGAATGCTCAACCTCCACCCATTGGTACAATGCTGACCAGATGTTGCACAGCAGTTCTCTTCTGTTGACCATCTTGGACTGTGAACGGGGGTTTCAGCAGAAGGAGGGTGTGATGAGCAGGCAGGTGGCCTCACAGCAGTACAAGCCAGATGGGAACCCCTGGAGGTTTTTTCTTGGGTCTTTGATATGTCACCTGCAGTCAGGTATTAAAAGCAGCTGTTCTGGGCCCCTCAGCTCAAGCAGGACAGGGAACTGCTTGAAAGAGTCCAGCACAGAGTCACAGAGATGGAGTGGAACATCTCCCTGCTGAGGAGAGGCTGGGGGAGCTGGGGCTCTTTAGCCTGCAGAAGACTGAAGGGTGAACTCATCAATGTCTATAAATATGGAAAGGAAGATGGAGCCAGGCTCTGCTCAGTGACATCCAGTGGCAGGACAAGAGGCAATGGGTGCCAGCTGGAGCATAGGAGGTTCCAGGGAAACAGAGAAACTTTTTCATAGTGAAGGGACCAGGCTGCCCAGGGAGGTTGTGGAGTCTCCTTGTCTGGAGAGATTCCAAACCCACCTGGATGTGTTCCTGTGTGACCAGATCTAGGCAGCCCTGCTCTGCCAGGGGGTTTGGATTCGATGATCTTTTGAGGTCCCTTCCTCAAAAGGGAAGAACCTTCTGTGATTCTGTAAAAAGCTATTTAAAAATATTTAGAAACAGGGAGGAATCTGAACCTCCTTGTCTTACTGGTGGAAAATAATGGCCTGAAAAGGATGTAGTGGTCAATGTTTTCCAGAGCTGAAAGCCTTTTGGTTAACCATGTATTTTTGCAAGGGTGTTTGGAAATTTGAAATGCTTTCAAATCTCCTGGTGAGAGGAAAAGGGGCAGAGGAGAAAAAGCTTGTTTTTTCAACTGACAGAAAGGGTTAATGGAGAAGCACAATTATCTACTGGTCAGTTAATTTCAGCCCCACATTTCTAGTAAACACCAATATAAAACAAGTCTCTTGAGCCAATGTTACAACTAATCAGCTTTTTACCTAAGAGGCTTTAAAAAACAAACCAGTTTTGGCAACACTAAGATATTTTTCAGAAGACCCCCCCAGTAAATGGAAGGCAAACTGGTAATCAGTTCTGATTAACAGATCTGCATTCTGTCATTGAAGTGTTTACATCCTAATTAGCCCCTGTGCTGCATTTAAATATGCAGTTTTACTTCAGCAACATTTGTGGCATGGAGGATAATTTTTCGGGTGCTGGAGGTTGGGGATGTGCAGGAGATGCATCCATCTCCCTCAGCCTTAAAAAGTGGTATGTTCACTTTATGGGATTACAGGTTCTCTTCATCAGATGTGGGTAAAGGAAAAAGTATGTGGAGGATTGGTTTTATTTGGGTTTGGATTTTTTTTTGGTCAAATTCTACTTTGTTACAAGAGACTTTAAGTTATAACTGAAGTTTTAAGGCTTTTTGCTTGTGAACTAAATGTTTTCAGCTCCTCACTTTGTTAAAGACAAAGCAAGTTGAGCATGTGCAGAAATTAGTGAGATTTTTCTGGATTGTTTTAAGAATTGACAGTTTACAGTAGCATCTGATGATTTAAATCTGCATTTCCATTGTGATATTTGTTTTATATTTGTGCAAAGAACAGTTGCTATTTCTTATGTTGTTCATAACGTTTGTTTTCTGCTTTTTTTGTTGTTCTGGTTTGGTTTGTTTTTTTTTGTAAAAGTCCTAGTTCTGGTAAGAGTGTTCAGGTACCAGACCACAGTGGCTTGCTCTGCAGACTCGTTTTGGCTGCATAGTGGAGACTCTGGGCCAAAAAGGAGCATGTCCATCTCTCTGGGTTGCAGATCCTGGCTTTGTGAAAAAACTGCCTGATTCAACAGAAAGGTTGGCCTGCCTGCCACGTCAGCACACCATAAAAAACCAGCATCTGACAGCTCTGTGGCTTGAAAGTCGTGGATCTGACCAGGCTTATGGAAAATTCATGCAACGCGGATACTGTATCAAAACAATCTCTGTGGAGAGGCAAAATCCAATCCCTCCCTCCTTCCCTCCTCTTGCTTTTTATGTTGTTTGCCTCTCACCTTCTGCCTTTTAAATGATTCCTCTTCAAAAATCAGAATCTTACAAGAGGATTGAACAGTCCCTCAAATAATTTCTTTAGGCCGAATGATTGAACTTTGGAGGGGAATATTCACATGGAGATAACATCAGGAAGGTGGGAGGCTTCTGGGAAGCTGTAGTTCCTCTTAACGTGGCTGTCCAAAAGGAGAGACCACATCCCCGAGCTCATGGGCTGGAAAGGGAGTTCCTGCAAAGGATAATTTGTCGTCTTCTTCCAAAGGAAAGTTGGTAGTCTTTATGTGTACTCTGGTGACCCAAACCTCTGTCCCCCCCCCCTCCATCCAGTGTAATTTTATTGCGCTTTTCTATGGTGCTATGATATCAAAACTGTGAGGGGTTTGGAAGGGACCTCTGGAGATCATTGAGTCCAACTCCCCCTGCCAGAGAAGGGTCATCCAGAGAAGGAGACTCCACAACCTCTCTGGGCAGCCTGTTCCAGGCTATGTCACCCTCACAGTGAAGAAGTTTTTCCTCGTGTTGAGGTGGAACTCTCTTCCTATCCCAGGGCACCACTGAACAGAGCCTGGCCTCTTCTCCTTGACCCCACCCTGCAGAGATTTGTAACCATTGATCAGATCCCCTCTCAGGCTTCTCTTCCTCAGGGCTCTCAGCCTTTCTCATAAGAGAGAGGTCCTCTGGAAGGTTCTGTATTAGTCTCCTACATGGACGTCTAGAGCAAAAGCTTCTTATTTTCCACAGAAGAATTTCTGTTGATGCTGTTGAACTGGCAGAGGTTTTGAGGACTGTGAAGAGATGAAGGGGTAGAAAGTAAACACAGGCAAGCAACAAATTAAAATCTTCTCTCACAACAAGCAAGTCAATAGCTGACCTTGCTGCCTTATTTTGTTTTGCATCATCTCTTTCTCTTTTTTTTTTTTTTTTTTTTTTTCTTCCCTGGTCTCCCCTTCTGCTTCAGATATTTTTAAAATGGTTAGACACAAGCAGTAGCAAACCCAAGTAATTCAGAGTTGTCTGTTCTGTACAGGTAATACCCAATCCACTCAGTGCTCTGTGCTTTGACTGTTGCATTAGTGTTGGAGCACTGTTGATACGGCCCCTTTTCTTCTCTTTCTGCTAGAAGGAAAATGAAGAAAATAGCTGGCTCTGGCTTAGGCATTCATTCATCCTGTCCTTTTTCTCTATCCTCCTTGAAGTAATCCAAAATCAAACCACTTCAATAGGAACATTTTCCACCACTATTGGGGCTTCTGTAGTTTTTTGTTGCACTTCTTTCAACAGACCTTTCAAATAATTTCTGTTACAACTGCCATGGAGTCAAGAAGTGGAGGCACAGGAGGATTGATACCTTAACCAAGGTGTGTAGGCACCTACCTTATTAAAGCCTGAGGAGCTGTTGTGCCCAAAAAGCACTTGTAGGATCAGGCCCTGGAATAGTCGTGCTGGGGGGATGAAGCCAAGTCTACTCCAGTTAGTCAGTGGTCACCACTGTGTTTTCCAACAGAACCTTTTCCTAAAATTTTTGAGCTGTGTGGATCTCTTCACATGACTTCCCCCAACCAGCCCCATCCTATATTTGTGCCCAGAGCTATAGGATGTAGATCAGGGAGGTACAGATGTGTTTGTCCAGGGGCCTGTGTCTTGCTGTTCCAGGACACAACTCTGAGCAGCAGCATCACCAGTTCCAGGAGCTGCCCAGTCTGCCCTTCCCTCTTAGGAGTTTCATCTGAGGGAAGCTCTCTGTGGTGAATGAATTATTGAAATGAAGTGCCTGAAGATACAGTTAGACTTTCATTCATCCCGAGGAATAATTAACAGCTGGATGTCTCACTGCTGAGAATGAATTCCCTTCAGTAGTGGCCAAATCCTCCTCTGTGTTCCTGCAACTACACTTGGGTGTCTTGTTCAGCTGGGCTGTTGCCTCTGAACATGCAACTCTGTGCATGCAGTGGGCTCAGGCTTGTGGGCTTCATTTCTGAAGCACTAGCCCAGCATGTTCAGAGGAGCCCCAGCCATGGAGCTATGGCCGTGGATTTTCTGAGCTCCATGAAGCAGCTGCCCTCATGCCTGAGGAACCAGACTAGCCTAGGAACCCCAAAACATCACTCATGGGGATTAGAGCCTCATGGAGGAGTAAAAGGAATCGATTTGTGGCTGTGTAAAGTTGGAAAAGTTCTTCTCCATCACTGTAACCTTCCCTGTGCCCGCGAGTGCCGAGGAACTCGGCGTGACGCTGCTCGGTGGCAGTCGACGTGGGTTTAGCCTTGATGTGTGTGCCCATGTGAGAAAGTGTGTTTGGTAAACAAATTTAAAAAGCCCTGGTGTTTTCCTTCTGCTTCGTATGTAAATCCCAACGTGGGAACTTGCAGATTTGTGCTGACGGAGCATTTGAAAGACGGAGAAGGCTGGTGATGCTGCAGCGTGGGTGCGTGTGGCCACGCTGGAGCTTTTTGTGTTGTGCCAGTGATGAGGTGTGTGGAGACCATCCAGGAGTCTGCTGAGGGGTGGAAGAAGGGGTTGGCATTTCTCCCAGCACATTACCCTCTGGTAAAGCTCTGCCTGGTACATGCTGCTTTGCTTATTTGAGTGCTCTTGCAAGCGATGCTAAATAATCATCATTGTAATAACAAAGTAAAAAGTCCATTGGAAAATACAAAAAAAAAGAGTTTTTTCCAGAGCTGAATCCAATCACCCCACCCCGTTTTGTCCCTTCAGAAGCTGGAGCTCAGGAGTTGCTACAGTAAAGCTCCTCCAAGTCACAGTGCTTGCTTCATCCCCTCCTAATAACTGTCCTGCTGGGGTGGGGAGGAAGTAGAGCAGTGCTCCCCAGCTCAGTGTGTACAAAATCCTCCATTTAGGCACCAAAAAAAAAAAAAAAAAAGGATTAGTTTGCAGTTAAGTGGATAAAAATATTCCCCAAGGAAAACTTTGTCCATACCTGCCCATGTCTTGATGCTAACGTTGGCTCCTGCTGCTGAGGGGAAGGAAGGGGGGGGTAAATATTCCAGCTGAGTCATCTTTGCTTCTTCCTGATTATCTCTTTCCATTCCTGCTTACTGCCCAAGGAAGTCTTTTCCCTTAGAGGTTATTTTATTTGCCTTTTGTTTAAATAAAGAATAATTATACATGGAGTATCTTACCTCAAAAACTCAATTAAAAGAACATTTTTATACAACTAAGACAAGAACTGGAAATGAGAACAAGTGGATTTGTGGCTTTTCATTCAATATTGATTCATTTTACGTCTGCTTCTGTCCTGGCTTCAACTGAGGCTTTTACTTTGCAGGAAAAGGGAAGCATGTACTCATGTTGAGAGCATAATTCCTAGTTATTTTCAGCAGGTGCTTAACCACATTTGTAAATTCCAGCTTATAGCTGAGCAATTCACCCTCTACCCCCTGTATGTAAATTCCTAGCAGAGGGCACAATGAGGGGTTTGAGTGTATAAATGATACCTTTTTTTTTCCTTTTTTTTTTCCTTTTTTTTTTTTTCCTTTTTCTTTTTTTTCCAGTATGGAATTCCCATTGAGAGGCCAGGCCTAAAAATACCAACTGTTTCCACAAACAATCCCTGCATGCTGTGTGTTGAGTAATACAGCTACAAGTGAGGAGAGAGCTTCTGCTGACAGCTTCCCAAAGGGATGCAGGAGGCCAAGCTGAGCTCATTTATATATAGTTTTTAGTATTGGTCATATGCTCTTCCCAGAAATCCAGATGTGCTGGAATTGTACAGCAGATGAATGACACAAAAGGATTGTGCCCTCAGGATGAAGGTTTTTCATCCCATACAGGAACTTCCAGTTAATCACTTGGAAATATTTTACAGAATGCAAATGAGCAAGTTCAGGCATGTAAATAAAAGTTGCCAGACTTCTTTTTTGAGGTAAGAGTTTGAATTACATGCTATTAAAACGTGTGGCTTTATTCAGAGAAATAATTTGGTACCTGTGCTTTCCTTTTCCAATGGTACATTTTAGTAAATAGAAATAATAACAATAAATTAATAGTAATAAATTATTAAATATAATAAATTAATATTTTTATTTTAAAATATAACATTCTCAGTAAATAAAAGGGAATTTCAAAAGGGAAAAGCCCAAGTGAGTGGAGAAACTTGACAGGGCAGGCAGTGGTCCTTCTAAAAGAGTAGAAAATCTTGTCTGAGGGAAGCCTAAGTGCTTCATTTTAGGAATGTTGCAACACAAGAGAAGTTTTNTCCACAAACAATCCCTGCATGCTGTGTGTTGAGTAATACAGCTACAAGTGAGGAGAGAGCTTCTGCTGACAGCTTCCCAAAGGGATGCAGGAGGCCAAGCTGAGCTCATTTATATATAGTTTTTAGTATTGGTCATATGCTCTTCCCAGAAATCCAGATGTGCTGGAATTGTACAGCAGATGAATGACACAAAAGGATTGTGCCCTCAGGATGAAGGTTTTTCATCCCATACAGGAACTTCCAGTTAATCACTTGGAAATATTTTACAGAATGCAAATGAGCAAGTTCAGGCATGTAAATAAAAGTTGCCAGACTTCTTTTTTGAGGTAAGAGTTTGAATTACATGCTATTAAAACGTGTGGCTTTATTCAGAGAAATAATTTGGTACCTGTGCTTTCCTTTTCCAATGGTACATTTTAGTAAATAGAAATAATAACAATAAATTAATAGTAATAAATTATTAAATATAATAAATTAATATTTTTATTTTAAAATATAACATTCTCAGTAAATAAAAGGGAATTTCAAAAGGGAAAAGCCCAAGTGAGTGGAGAAACTTGACAGGGCAGGCAGTGGTCCTTCTAAAAGAGTAGAAAATCTTGTCTGAGGGAAGCCTAAGTGCTTCATTTTAGGAATGTTGCAACACAAGAGAAGTTTTTGCCTGGCTGCTCATTTGAAATACAAAGTTCAACAGAAAGTTAGTAGCTTCTGAGTTCAGAGGTTTCTCAGTGCTCATATCCAGTAGCTGCATAGGCAAGTTTATGCAACATCCAAAAAAAAAAACCCTGTAATTTTTTTTTTCCTGCTGCTGCTATACTGTGCTTGGGAAAAATCCTGGTCCAGTGATTGTGGAGTTTCATGTCTGTGCTCTCTCTGAATTAAATCCCTGCAGAAGCAAGTGAGTGGCCTAAGGAACCTGTTTGTTGTGGCTGTGTCCAGCAGGTAGGAGGGTTTTGTTGCTCGGGGTCAGTAAGTGTGGCTGGGAGTCTACTCAGGCTCTGGTATTTCCCTCTTCACAAATCCACTTTAGAACCAGCATCAGGCACTTCCACCAGCAGCTGTTGCAGCCCAACACGTGCCCATGAGTAGCTGTATTTTTCACAGTCTAAGCTGTAAATAATGCTTCAACTCTTTCTAAGCTTATTTCCAGCTGGTTTGTTGGTGGCTTTTTTTTGGTGGAGTATTTATTGTGGGAGACTGGGATGAGCTGCCTGTTCGTTGTGAAGCTTTCACACAGTGACTTTTTGCCCCCCCCCCCCCCCCCCCCCCCCCCCCCCCCCCCCCCNCCCCCCCCCCCCCCCCACTTCTGTAGAAATCCTCTTCCCAGAAAAGGGTGGCATTTGCACCAAATTCCCTGTTTCCTTTGGAAACACTAAAAAAGGAAAACGTTTTTCCTGTTAGTGACTGGTCTAATTTATATTTCTGCTTGCACAAGAATATATCCCAAATTTACAGAGAGGGATTTGTTTCAGGGTCCTGTTAACTTGAGAACTTCATTCCTGGCAAGTAGAATGACATTCACTGTTTCTCCTGTTCTGAATCTAATTTCTAAAGATTATGGAAACTCCAATGGTACTGTTCCCATGAATGTCAGGTGGCCATTCCTGAGAGACACTTTGGGGGTTGTTTTTTTAACCAATGACTCAGGCAAGCTGGGGATGAGTGGGGCTGTTGAGCCAGTGGCACTGGTGGCAATACCAGGTACCCTTCAGGCTCTGCTCCTTGTGGTATTTAATATTATTCTGTGAAACCCTGCTAAACTTACTGAAAATAATCAGGGATTTGTGCATTCTATTTTTTTCTGAAGGTAATCAGGATTCCAACTGACATTTATTTGTTCTGAAGGCAAGAGAAATATTGATTCAGAAGTGGTTTCTCTTGGGGCATCAGAATCAGGTCCTGTTCCTGCTATTTCTGTATGCACACCTATCCTTCTAGGCTTCTAATACCCTCTGGAATCCCCACAGCTTGCTGCAAACAGCTTTATTATTAGATGTGTGCTTTCTGGTGTCTCCACCTAGGTTATCTTCAAAGTCATGATGATATTGAGGTCACACCTAGCAGCCAGACAGCCCAGGTCATCTATTTGTGGGGAAAAGGAGAGGTGAAAAGGGGCAGAACAGGGGGTTTAATTTAATTGGGGCTTATAATTGACTTAGCTGTATGGGAAATACATCATTATAAATGAGACTTTCTTAGAGCTTTCCTCAAACTTGATTTATTATTTTTTTTTCTGTATTTACCTGAAATAAAGATAGTGGAGAGAGAAAGATGACACTGGCAGTCTGTGGAGCAGATTCTCATAGGAGTGTAGATTAAGATGATTTTTTAAATTATTGCTGTGCTTGAACAGCAGCTCTGCAAGTACACAGAGAAAAGGTAAGAACGAGGCTAGACAATGAAAAAAAACACCCATTAAAACTGGTTTGAGATGGAGGAAAGGGGGATCTATACTCGAGCTATGGAAAGGCTCTCCTCCACTTCTCCCTGTTTCCCATTATTTTCAGCACAACACGAGGAACTCTGTGCTACGTTTTTGTATTGGAACTGAGAGTAAGAAAGTAGTAACGAGTCTGTTGTGTTGTACTTTAATTTCTAGCATGGGTGCTGTGCTGTGCTATTGTGGAGGACAGAATATAGCCTTTGTCCCTAGCCAACGTTAGCAGAACCCAGAATGATGCATGCAGTTGGCAGAGGCTTCAACAACAGAGTCCCCATTCATCTCTGCAGAGGAGTTTGTTTTAGCTGTGTTACATAAGCCATTTGTGGTATAACTCAGGACGTTGCACAGAATAATATTGGGCATGGATGTCCATCTGTTGTACTAGATATTGAGAAAGGGGAAAAAAGATGAAAAGAAACCAGATAACTTCTTGCAGTCAGTTTCTGGGATAGGCCTTCCCAGGGCTGGCTGAATTGGAGTATTATGACCCATTCTCTTACTGACATCCTATGACAAGGGCTAGGAGCAGTAATGAGCAGAAGGAGAAGGATGGGGACAGACTTCAGAGCACGGCCAGTGGTGACAGGACAAGGGGTGATGGTTTGAAACTAAATCAGGGAGATTTAGTCTTGAGAGAAGGAAGCAATTGTTGATGCTGAGGGTGGAGAGAGCCTGGCCCAGGCTGCCCAGAGAGGTGGTGGCTGCCAATCCCTGGCACCATCCCAGGTGAGGTTGGGGGGACTCTGAGCACCCTGCTTTAGGTGCAGATGTCCCTGCTCCCTGCAGGGGAGTTTGGACCAGATGACCTTGAAAGGTCCTTTCCCACCCAAACCAGTCTGTGATTCTGTGACTGCTCTGCTCAGTCATCTGACTCATCTCTTCTGAGAGCCATGCACAGACTGGAGTGGTTGAAGAAATCTTTCCCTGAAAATAGTGTGTGAGTTCCAGCCTCATGGTGTAACAGTGATGATGTTTTATGGGGCCACAGGAACTATAAAGCAGATGAGATTTTTGTCATTGAGCTCTAAAAGATTGCTGCTATTAGATATTGTGTTTCCTGAAAGTAAATCCACCTGCTTTTTGTAATTAACATTCTGCCCAAGGGGATGCGAAATATTAAGTAGAACGTTTTTGCTTACCATGGAAAGAAGGGGAAAAAAAAAAAAGCAGCTGAAATACACCAGAAGTTGGTGATACTGAAAATATTATGTTGCCATCCTGTCTGTTGTCTGACAAATGGAGTTAAAGTGATTCTGCATTTTGGTTTGGAGGACTTTAATAAAAGATAAAAATAAAGGCATTTCCCAGAGTCATGTATTGCCTTTGCCTTTGTTGTGTCTTTCTTTGCCAGGGAGGCAGTGGATGTTGCCTGCTTGGCAAAACATCTTGCTGCTTTTTTTTTCCCCTTGGCATTTGCTATCAGAAGACCTTGGTGTGACCTTGCAAAGTGACTAGAGATGCTGGTGAAACTTCAAGGAAAAACGGGTTTTATTTCAGCCAGCTGGTGGGTTAAGTCCTGAGTTAGCACAGACAGAACATGTCAAGCCTAACAACAGAGTCACAGACCAGGAGACTGTTGCAGAATATTCTGTTCAACCTGTTTCTCCAGGATTTTGTTCAAGGTGTGTTAGAGCTTCAGAAATCCGAGCTCCAGCTCTGCGTAGGTGCTCTTTGCCTTTATCATGGTCACTTTCTGAGGGGAAGCCTTATCATTAAAATTAAAGGAAGAACATTTCAGATCATATTTCTGTTTTGATTTTTTTTTTTTTCCAGATTTTTTTTGTGTGTTTTCTCATCTTTAGTTATGTGGCAACCAAGATGCCACGTATTCTTGAAGCTTATCTGGGAGCAGGTCTTGCCAGTGAGGAAGATCCTTAAAATTCCTGTGTTTTCACCTCTTAGTAATTTGGTTACATCGTGTACTGGAAGAGTTTTATTGAATCAAGTAGCACTTTGTCTTCTGGAGCTGTAACACTTCATTGCAATTATGTCTGACATTAACATGCACTGTTGGTTTTACTTAGGGACCAAACCTGACGTATTAAATCGATGACAAACTTGACCTTGGGAGGTGATATTTCTAAATTGGCTTCTACTACTA
This sequence comes from Ceyx cyanopectus, assembly GCA_013401355.1. Taxonomy (NCBI): domain Eukaryota; kingdom Metazoa; phylum Chordata; class Aves; order Coraciiformes; family Alcedinidae; genus Ceyx; species Ceyx cyanopectus. The sequence continues at coordinate 38,640 of VYZU01024772.1, read as the reverse complement.
CTAGCCTGTTCTACAGCTTTTTGGGGCTTTGGCCAATGAAGTGGTGGATTACTGAAAACAATTGGAGTGTCTGTTGTAACCACAGGTATTGCTATTTATAAATATATATGGGTGGAAAGTGCTGATAAAGATGCTGGGTCATTTTTCATAGTTTTGGGGGCTTTCTTCAATTGGCTGTAAAATTGAAAATACCCAGTTGAAATCAGTTTATTAGAAGGCATCATTCATTTCTTTACACATAAGCCTTGTGTAGCTGCAGAAAAGCAAATGGGGGCTTCTTTGCACTGGGAAAGTAATTTGAATTTAAAGGAGGTATAAATAGAATAATTCAGGGAATGTTTCAGCTTTGTGGACATACTGTGGGACAAAATGAGTGCTCTGTGTCTGTTCAGCCTCAGACCCCTTTTGAAAATTAAATACTTAGCTGGAGAATAACTACTGGCTGTGCTTGGAGTGCAGGGAATTTCTGTGTGTCTGATTTGGGTTCCTAAGGAATATTTCAGTATATGTTTCAGTATCAGATTTCAGGGCTGAATGTTTTTTTAGTCGGCTTATTTTGCAAGCACCTAAAATTACCCTAAGTGAGAGAAAGGAAGAAAGTGTAGTTTGTGCTTTTGGTAACAATATGCACGCAATCAGCACCTCCTGGTTAATGAATTAGTTGGCTGTTTCTTTCCTACAGCAATAGGAGGGAAAACTGCTGGGATAATCAGCAAGTGTTGGCAGAGGGCTTCAGCGTCCTATGTATCAGTTAATACTTCCTTTAAATAGTTTTTGAGTAGTCTAGATCAGAATTTTCAATGCCCCTACGTGGCTAATAATTTCCCAGAAGCTGTGGCAAATTAAAGATTATAAACCACAGAGTATTTAATGACTTTCTGAAACCTTGAGGAAAGGCACTGAATGGCTCTACTTGGCTCATTCGGTGCCAGGCACGGTCAGCAGAATAAACTCTGAATTTTGATATGGAAACTCTTGATGTTTGAAGGTGCTGGGGGGTGGAAGAGGCTCCTCTGCTGCCTGGGAAGCTGATAGTGGCCAAGCAGGGGGCTGAGAATCATGAAGAGCAGAAGGTGCTGCTGGTTGTGGCTTTTGGAGAGGATCCATCACCTCTGTGCTGCTCTGATCATAGAATCACAATGTCAGGGGCTGGAAGGGACCTAGAAAGATCATCCAGTCCAACCCCCCTGCCAGACCAGGATCACCCAAACCAGATCACCCAGGAGCAGATCCAGGTGGGTTTGGAATGTCTCCAGAGAGGGAGACTCCACAACCTCTGACCTGATCCAGTGTCTGTCACCCTCACAGTGAAAAAATTCCTCCTCATGTTTCCATGAAACTTCCTTCCTATGCCTCAGCTTCCACCCACTGCCCCTTGTCCTGTCATCGGGCATCACTGAGAAGAGTCTGGTTCCATCCTCCTGGCACTTGCCCTTTATCTATTTATGAACATAGAGGAGATCCCCCCTGTCTCCTTTTCTCCAGGCTAAAGAGCCCCAGCTCCTCAGTCTTTCCTCATAAGAGACATGCTCCACTCCCTTCAGCATCTTGGTGGCTCTAAAATGATGGGTGAAGACAAGTTAAATCATTTCAGTGTCACCTCAGGGTGTCACCTTGGGTATCTCCACCCCACTTTCTCTTGGGCTGTGCTGCCATCCAGTGAGAGCTGGGCAGGCTGAGAGCTGGGTGAAGGGGAACCTCAGAGGTTCACTAAGGACAAGTGTGGAGCCCTGAGGCTGGGGAGGAACAACAGCAGGCACTGGGACAGGCTGGGGGTTGCCCTGCTGGAAGGAAGCACCTTGGAGTCTTGGTGGAGCAAGTTCTCCATGGGACAGCAATGGGCCCTTGTGGCCAGAAAGGCCAATGACATCCTGGGGGGCATGAAGAAAAAAAACTCTGTCCAGAAGGTGTAGGGAGGTTCTCCTGTCCCTTGACTCTGCCCTGGTGAGACCACACCTGGAATATTGTGTCCAATGAAGGCTAAGAGGTGATTGGGGGACTTGAGCATCTCCACTATGAAAAAAGACTGAGGGAACTGGGGCTGTTAAGTCTTGAGAAGACTGAGAGGTGACCTTATAAATGTCTGTAAATATCTGAAGGGTGGGTGTCAAATAGAAGGAGCCAACCTCTTCCCTGTAGTGTCCAGCAATAGGACAAGGAGCAATGGGGATAAACTGGAGCAGAGAAGATTCCACCTCAATATGAGATGGAATATCTTCCCTGTGGAGGTGACAGAGCCTGGCACAGGCTGCCCAGAGAGGCTGTGGAGTCTCCTTCTCTGGAGACTTTCCAAATCAACCTGGACGTGTTCCTGTGTGGGATGCCCTGGGTGATCCTGCTCTGGCAGGGGGTTGGACTCTGATCTCCAGAGGTCCCTTCCAACCCTTAACATTCTGTGACTCTGTTGGGTTATAGAGACCAGGTCTTGGTGTGTTCTGGTGGTTTGGTGTGATCACTTTTCCCTCTCTATTGGAATGTCAGTGATAACTCGGGATTATTTTCTGTTTGCTAACAACACTGTCTTTCTGTAAGAGGTTTGGTAGTGTTGTAGTGAATTACAACAGTGTTTTCCTCAAATGTCTGTTAAAAATAAGTTTCTGGAAGCACTTGGAATTGGGGGAAGATACTTTGCCAGCATCCTTTTCTAGTACAATAATGCCATAGCTAGAAGAAACCATGCTGTGTGCTTTGTATTAAAAAGTAAGGCCAGCCTAAGCTACAGACAACTGTAGAAGTTGGGATGCCAGATTCTAGATGCTGTCTTTGCTGGGAACTAACCAATGCTCTCTGGCATCATTTTTGCTTCCCCTTATGTCTGTATTTGAAAAAAGCATATGTATAGTCCCTAAATGAATACAGTGGTTAACAAGCTATGGATTACAACCCACAAAACATATTTGTTAAAGTAAGTTTCATAATGCCTAATGGAAAACAAATACCAGAGCTACTAAACCAGGGGTATTGCTATAGATACATATATTTTATATGAGAAAAGCTGAATGAAAAATCCCCTTCTGAATTTTTCTTGAGCGTGTTTCTTCCTGTTGCATTTAAGTTACTGGAACTCTGGGGATGGAATTTGGCTCTTTGGTACAGATTTATGTATTCCCTGGTAGGGCAGGACACTGTTAAATGGCAGGAATAAACAGTTACTGTTTGCTACCCAAGTGGTAGTTTCATCCTTCATAGTTACATCCTGAAGAATTAAAGCCAGTAATGTCCCCCTAAAGTAGGATTGAAAAAGGGTAGCAAAGCTGGTGAGGAGCAGCTGGGGGACCTGGGGTTGTTCAGCCTGGAGAAAAGGAGGCTCAGGGGAGACCTTCTGGCTCTTGACAGCCTCTGACAGGAGGATGGAACCACGGGAGGTTGGTCTCTTCTCCCAAAGAAAAAAGGATAGGACAAGAAGAAATTTCACCAGGGAAAGCTTAGGTTGGACATTTAGAAAAACTGTTCCTCCTCCAGTGTTGTCCAGTCCTGTCCCAAGCTGCCCAGGGCAGGGGTGGAGTCCTCATCATCTCTGGAGGGGTTTCCAAGCCATGCAGCTGTGGTCCTGAGGGACATGGGTCAGTGGTGCCCTGGCAGCACTTGGGGAACATTTGGACTTGGTGATCTTAAATGTCTTTTCCAACAACAACAATTTTCTGATTCTAAAGCAGCACTCTTAAGTCATTCTGTAACCAGCAGCATCTCTGTTGTTCCTCAAATAAGACCATGGAACATTTTCAAGCCCTCCACAATGTGCAACTGACAGGACACAATGTGGAGCTGCTTGGTGAGGGTTTGGTGGAAAAACCCAACTCTACAACTCGTGAATCACCCCCAGCTGAAGGTGTGTGCTGGGACAGAGCAAATTTTTCCTCCAGCAGATTGCCCCAGGTCTATGTGCAGCCCTCACTGCCCAGCTTGGCTGGCATGGCATTTGGGAGCTGATTCAGATAGCAGCAGCTCGCTTGAGCACAGCATAAAATGAGAGGTTTGATTACAGAACAATAATCCTTAGTCGTGTTCTTAACCTTGGGTAGCTCAGCCTTGTGCCAGAGCTTCCTGCCCTTGGCTTAAACAATCAGATTTTTTTTTAAATGAAAAAGGAATTTGAAATTTATTGGCTTGCTTCTTTCATCTGGTGCTTCACATGGGCTTCTTCCACATGGTTGCTCTGCTGCAAAGGGTCGGAACCTAAGAAGAAAAATTGAGATTACAGAAATCTTTCCCTTCCTCTATCAAATCCCTGAAGAAATTCTCAAAGCCTGCCAAGGTTTATGATGTCATTAAAGACTTACTAACACCTTCTATAACTGCCTAATGCTCAGAGTAGGAGAGGAAACTCAGTTACAGCCTGTAGTGGAACCGAGTGCTCTGACTCGCATCTTCACAAATAGAATTGAAAAGTCTGAAGTCAAATTAACTTTTAGGTGCCTGCATGATGCACTCAGTTCTGGTAAAACCAGTGGAAATGGTTAGATGGGAAGCAGTTCTGATCTGAACTGCACCTTTCTTTTATGTGTTTGTTTGGGGTTTGTTTATTTTTAATGGAATTTTGGTCATTAGTTTCTCAGGAGTTTGTTGATACTGGTGAATTCTGTATTTGGGAGACAGGAGGCAACTGGTTTTGGTAAAGCAGCTGTTGCAGGATGTCTGACCTTTTGCCAGCTTTTTACCCACAAAGTTCTATTTGTGTTTAAGAGAACAACCTCTGTACATGCACATGAATCTAAATGGATATATACTTTGTTTACTTCTAGTTCCCATGAGAATATTTGTTAGTTAACTGCTGTGGGAACTTTGTGGGGTTTTCTAATAACCTCAGTGTGACATCCCCCGTGGCTGCCCCATGTGAACCTCTCTCTGTCCAGCTGATCTCACCCTCACCAGTGTGGTTCCTGAAGCCAGAGGCCACATCTGCCATGCACTTGCTTAAGCTTTTGGCTGCTTCAGAGAAAAGCAGGGTTGCTGTGACCAGGATAAATGGAAGTATGACCACAGATTAATTTTGTGTTTATTTTCCTTGGAGTTTGGAGCACGTGTGTGGGATATATAGACCTATAGAAACTTTCCATCAAACCCTAATGCACCTGCCTGGAACGACAAAAGGAAATACATTTTTCAGTTAAGCACCCTTGGTCCTGGCTGTACAACAAAAAAAACCTGTCTGCCCAGTAATGATTCTGATAAATGGATTGTCAAAAGCTGCTGTAGTTAAACTCAGCAGTTGCTTGGCGTGGGATGTGACTCCAAAATGAGTTGTTGAAACTTAGTTATGTGTGTGCTGTGGACAAGGATTTGCTGAGGGAAGCATGGTGTTAGTAATTACTGAGGTGTTCTGCTCTTGCCTGAATTGTTTTCTTGGAGAGCTTCAGTTCTTAAGATGTTTGCCACTTACCAGGAAAAGGAAAAGCTAAAGCAACGTGTCCATATGGAGGCCAAGATCTTCACCAGGACTGTAGTCATCTCCATTTTCACAAAGAAAACCAAACCCCAAGCAGTGGTTTTAACAGGATCACTGACACCTCCCTGGTGTGGAGCACATGCTTCAGGCCTGGACAGGTACAGTGTATAAACCTGTGGTGTTCCAGCAGATTTTTGCCTGTTTGTAGACCTCTTAGCACCTACCTGCACCCCCCTGCTTTTATTTTTCTCAGTAGTGATTGTATAGACTTAGGGTTTGGGTTGTTTTATTTTGTTTAAGGCAGTATGATGATAACAGTGTTAGCAATGCTAACGTTTGCTTGCTTGAATTGATGCCTGCTGAAATTTGTCACTTTGCATCCCAAGTTGCTCTTGTATGTGATCTTTTCTTTGTAGAAAACAACAAAAAAAATCAGTTTGAGTGGTTTTTGTATAAAGCATTAGCTAAATTCAGTTGGTTTTGTTTGTATTTTCTTGTAACAGTGGTAATTTTAGAAGTTTCAAGAAGTGGTACTTGAAACTTTTCCGTTGGCTTTTTATCCCACTTTTGGAATGGCAAGGTGCAGCATCCCAGGCTGGTGCCTATGCAGAACAGCTGCCTTTGGATGCTTTTGGGTGTGCCACAAATGCACAGTGAGCTTTTCCCCTCTGGGAACAAGAGGAAATCCTCACTCATTGAAACAATTTGTCTTCCAGATTGGACACAAAAAAAACCCAGTGGGTCTTTGTGGTGGGCTAAAAATCCTGCAAAATTTCACCACTGTTTGTTGGTGGTTTTCTTCCCAGTAATCCCCAAATTGTTTGTTCAGCTGCTTTTATTCAGTGTAGCGCTTAATGGGGGTACTTGGAATAAAAAAAAAAAAAAAGAGAGGGGGTTAAAGCAGGGAACTCAAAGCCCTTTGACAGCTTCTTGTTTCAAAGTCCTTTCCGTGTTCATGTTCCCGACTCGGTGCTCGTGTCAAGGAACGTGCTGCCCGCGGGAGGGACATCCCGAGAGGGACGTCAGCACTTTTGTGCTCCCTGAGTCAGCAGAAATTGCTGGAAAAAGGACAGAGGGTGTAGTAAGAGCCAAGGCGAACGCCGCGCTCCGCGTCGCGTTGTCTGAGCCCGATTATGGGGCCTTAAGCCCCTACTGACAGCCTCAAATCCCCTTGGATAGGAATCCGGTTCCAAGAGCTTTCTTGAGGAGAGTCACCCAGCGATGACTGCGCCCGGGTTCCTTTCAACCTGCCCTCATTAGCCTGAAGAGAACTCTCTTAAATCCGGCTGCCCCACGCTGCCGCCGGCGCTGAGAGGGGACGGGCCCGGCAGAGCTGGGCAAGGATGGATTTGGGAGCAGGAGGGCAGGACGCTGCGTGGAATCTGGAAACTGTGTCATTCGATGGCAGCTGGTGATAGTTTGTGATTTCTGACCCAGCTGGTACTGAGTTGGCCAAGGGTTAGGTTGAAATCGTGTCAGGATCTGAGAGCTTTCTCTCCCCTTTGGGCTATTCCGAAGCAAAACTTCAAAACCTGAATGGAAATCTATTGTTAAATTTAATATATTTTTTTGTGGTTGTGCTGTCAGGGGTCAGGGGTTTTGAGCTGGTTGATTTTTTTAAGAAACTAAACATCCAAATCCACCAAGAAGTGGATTCTTCTGTCATTTAGCATCTGCACTGCTGCAAAGAGACAGTCCACTCGAGAACTGACTTCTTTCAAGGTGTGCACATTATGGACATAGAGTCACAGAATGGGAGGGTTGGAAGGGACCTCTGGAGATCAGAGTCCACCTCCCCTGCCAGAGCAGGGTGACCCAGGGCAGCCCACACAGGAACACATCCAGGTAGGTTTGAAATATCTCCAGAGAAGGAGACTCCACAGCCTCTCTGAGCAGCCTGTGCCAGGCTCTGTCACCCTCACAGGGAAGAAGTTCCTCCTCATATTGAGGTGAAATCTTCTCTGCTCCAGTTTATCCCCATTGCTCCTTGTCCTATTGCTGGACACTACAGGGAAGAGGTTGACTCCTTCCATTTGACACCCACCCCTCAGATATTTATAGACATTCGTAAGGTCCCCTCTCAGTCTTCTCCAGACTAAACATTGTTTAGCGTGTTCTGTGATCAGTGCTAAAATCTGAGTTGCAGAAACGCTGAGTAACTGCTGTTTCCTTTTTTTACTTTGGTTTAAATAATTCAAAAAGATGCTTATACAAAGCTGTGGGCACCCTGCTGCATGATTAATACTACAACAAAACCACAGCGGCATTAAAATAATTAGTCAAAAAAGGAGCTCTGCTTGTCTGCTACCTACAGAAAAAGTTCCTGTCCTACCTTTGTGTTGCTCTGGAAGGGTAGATCCAGGTCTCCCACAAGCAGTTTAAAATAAATAGCTTCTTCTGAAGGAAAAAAAATTAACAAGGGGTGAAAAGAACAAAGAGCTGAGATGTCCCTGGAGAGCTCAGAGGAGGAAACCACTCTGAAGGGAGCAGCGAGTGCAATGGGAGATCAAGTCTTTGCTCTCAGGAAGGTGGGATCCACATCCATGGGGTTTAATGGAGCTACTGGTGAGGTTTGAGCAGGGTGGGACAAGGCAGGTGTTGGGGTCACCCTGGCAAGTTGTATGGCCAAATTGTTTGCAAAAGAACCCACCGTGAACTCCCAGTTGTGAATTGTGATTTTCTTTTCTTTTTTTTTATTTTTTTTTTGACTGGTACTCTGGTTTTGATGCAGAAGTTGGAAGTTAACAACGAATCTTTTGTGTTGCAGGCCCTTTTGAAGTGAAGAGCCTTGTGTGTCCAAAAAAACATTATGCAGAGGGATAAATTCTGCTTTTAAGTCTGTATTTTCTAGATAAGCGTCTTAGGAATCTTTTTAGCACAATATATGTTAACATGAATATTTACATATGAAAAGAAAATAGGATTTTAAACTATTTAGTTGAATATGTAACTATCCCTGCCCTTGTTTGATTTATTTTTTTTCCCCCTCCAAATAATCAGCCCAGAACTTCAAGGCTTTGGCAATTCACTCCCTTCCCACAGTAATTTCAGTCCTCCTTGAGTGCTGATACTTGGTTCTGTCTTAGCCATTTGATGCTGAAGTTTCTCAGCTTTTATAGCCAGACCTGGTCAGACACTGCTTGGCTGCTTTACTGAAGTCCCCATCTTAATTTCTATCCCAACATTTCTTAAACAATTTCACATCTTGGTTTTTTTTTTGCATAGAAGACCAGTGGTGTCCTTAGCAGTGGCTGAAAACCCAGTGCTGTAGGTGGCAGCTCCATGGTGGGGCTGTGACCTTGTGAGAAGCTGTTCCTGGCTTAAGTGCCCCAGCAGATCCTAGTTGAGGAGAACAGTTGTGTGTAGCTGCTGCTGGACGATGTGGTTGGAACCTCAACCTGGGGAGAGTGAGAAGCAGTGTTTGCTGCTTGCCCACAGTTGGATCCACAACAGTGGAGCACCAAGAATGTGTAATGAATGCTGTGAGTTGTGGACAGTCCTTTTTAGCTTATCAGGTTGTGCTCAGAGGGATCCCAATCACTGCCCCAGAGACTCCTTCTTCACCTTATGTGGAAGATGTGTGGTCTGGGCAGGCAGGATGCTTGTAGGAAAGAATCTTGACTTGGCCCCTCAGCAGAGAAACTCACCCCAGAGGACCAGCATTAGCACAGGGTGAGCAGCCATTCTGTTGTCATCTTCCACGAAGGAACTGGGAAGTAGGGTTCTAAATACTGGTGTCTCTGATGGTGGAACACTGTGTGACAGACTTGCTTAGGGGTCTGAATCTTAGGGGTTGTGTTGAGTCATACAGTTGATCATTGAAATGTAAATAATACTTGGCACAGGGTGAAATTTGCATTTAATTAGGCAGAGGTTTTTAGACTTAGGCAAATGAATCATTAATTATTTTTTTTATAAAACACTGTAACACATTTCCAAGCTTTGACAAAGAATATTTTCTGCTATCTCTGTATCAGGGGGGGAAAAAATAAGCAAGCAGATGAGGTTATGCAACAAGGGGATATTTTAATCATCTTTGTTTTGGAGAAGACAGGCCAGAGTGAGGTACCTCTTAGAAACAATCTACTTCACCAATACTTTCCCTACACAGATTGACAGCATCTCAGCAAAGAAAATAACTGTTTGCTATTCCTGTTGTAGACTTCTTTCAATCACTGCGACAGATGTTCCAAGTATGTTGTTCCTCTGTTAGGTGTCTTTGCATGTAAAAATATTGCAGGCTAAATATAGTTTAAATTGACTGAGGTGTGTTGTTTGAATACAGTTCAAAATTGCATTATACCTGGTTTAAGTTTTAGTGTAAAAGGACAAAACCATTGCAAAGACTTTTTATGATTATTTCAAACCCAGCTAGGAATTCTTATTTGAATGTATTTGAAATGGTTCCAAAGAAGTCCCATCTTTTTCTAAGGCACAATGCACCCATTTTTCCTTTGGGGAATCCGGGAGGTGAGAACACTGTGGCCTTTATGACCCCTTCTTCCTTCTGCCAGTAAGTTCCAGTTCAAAGCGTTTCTCTGTCATCTTTTGTCTCCCTGGCTGCTGGAGACCACTTAGATAACTGGATGGTACAGGCTGAGTTCTGCTGAAGGTGTTGGTGGTAAATAACTCCTCCTTTTTTATTTGCCCCCCCTCAGTCTATATCTAGATCCACTTTTGAAGACCAGTGGGTTGGGATCGGCTGCCTGCCCAGAGCAGGGTCACGGTGCTATGACAGTAACTGCACCAGTGTGTCCCTTAGGATCACCAGAGCAATTCTGGTCAGTGACACTGCTGTTTGGAGCCAGGCTGGCTGAACCCTTCTACTCCCTCTTTGACATCTGGCATTAGGGCATGTATACAGATGAAGCTGATAAACTGTGGTGTCTGGGACGAGGTGCTCTTTTGTTTCCCAAAACGATGAGTAGAGCAACCCTAGGACACAGTTCAAGGTTTATTTCGTCACTTGGACTTTGACCCCAGGGGAAGAGACTGGGGTTTCAGCTTGAGAAATCTCTGTTTTCATCTCTGTTGTTGGTTTGTAATCTATTTTTGTTTCATCACTAATTAATTTTTTTTAATAGACTGTTAAAATACTCCTCCAAGAAGGAGATGTAGGGAAATACAGGTCACCTCTAGGCACTAAGGACTGAAAACTGAAGTCACTAATGACTTCTTTTGTGCCCTTTTTGGGGAAGGAGAGAAAAACTCCTGTGGTAACCCCATGCTGCCAGGTTGTTGCTGTGAATCAGGTGCCAGTACAAACCACTTCTGGAAGGTCCCCCTTCTGTGGGAAGACTCTCTGGTGGTTGAGCATCCATCTTTGAGCCTGCCCAGGAGAGAGAAATTTGCCCTGAAGCCTTTTGGGCCCTGCTACGTTGTAAGAAGACATCTTCTTCTAGTTTTTGTTCTGTTTTGGTTTGGTTTTAAATTTAGAGTTGGGATCACTCATACCCATCTTTTAGTTTCTTTGGTTTCAAGCTTCTCTGCACAGCAGTGATGATTGTAGTTATTTACTTATTCATTTCTTCATGTTACTTGTGTTGATTTAGTGCCCATAGGTATTTTAAGTTGTGAGAACAGTAGGAAAGACTTTGAACATCTAATTTCTCTCCCCTTTTGTAGCATTGTTCTCATGATTACACACAAGTCCTGTAGCATTCACCCCAGGAACTGCTTTATAAGCTTCATGGCTAATTTTACTGTTCATGGACAGCTGAATGCGCTAACTTTTTTTTTTTTTTTTTTCAGTGTGTTTGTGACCTCTTAATTGGTTTTTTGAATGGTTTTTTTTTTTTTTTTTTTCAGTGTGATTGTGACCTCTTAATTGGTTTTATGAATGGTTTTTTTTTCTTTTTTTAATGAAAGAAGGTCATTAACCTACTTCTTGGGTTTGCTTTCTTGTTTGAAGAGCTGAGTGGGGCACGTCAGGACTGCTGTGGCATTAGGGTTTCAAACTGCATCCCTTTTGTCCAGCTCCCATGCCAAGGTTCAGGAGCATGGGGAGACCTTTATTTCCTGAAAGGTAAATCGGTCATTTAGAGACAGACATCTGAGATTCTTCTTTATTTCTTTTGTCATTGCACATTTATACAACAAGGTTTCCTGCCAGGTGATGGTGTTTTACCTCAGGATTTAGCAGGGCAAATTACTGGAAGTGAGGAGAAGAGGTAATGTTTCTTGGAGGTGAGTACAGGGAAGATGTTCCTGCCTGCCCATAGGGTTTGGATGTGGTTAATAAGAATGGGAAGCACCTTGACCTTAACATAACCTTCTGCCCTGGCACTTTGCCTTCTGTCTCAAGACCTGCAATAGGAGATTTGGCTGCCTCTCACCAGCTCTCCTAGCAAGGCTGTTTCCCAGAAAGGGAAACAGAAATATGGAAAAATCTTTTCCTTCAAAACTGTATGTTACAGGATTCAACCAAGACCCTGATTTTTAGCTCCAATAGAAGCCTAAAGCTGGCACAAGCTCCATTTTTTCTGCATGGATAAAGTTAATCAACCAATATTTTCATATGTGGGGGCAGAATATTCCTAAACAGCAAGGAGGAAGCTTTTTAGAAAGAGCCAGTTCCTCATTAGTGAGATTTCTTCCTCGAAGAGGGGGTACAGTTTCTTAGAAATGGCCAGCAGTGAGCTCGGGGGAGAGGCCGTGTGCTGTGCAACAGCAACTGAAGCAGTTGGAGACCTGATACCTCCCTGTTGAACATTAATGAACTGTAGCATTTGTATGTAAGGTTGGCAGCTCGTTATGTATGCTCAGCTTGTCAAAAGTTTCTCGGGGCACCGAGGGCAGGCAGTGTCATTTGTGCAACAGGCAAAGCCCCTCTGCCTGTGGCTGTAACACTGACCTTACTTGAACTGATAAATAGCTGTCTTATCCACGACCTTTAACAGCTGAAATGCCTTTTAAGGTTTGCTTCCAGCTAGATCAGTGGATAGAGCATATGGATGGATGGATGCTTTGCTCTGTGTGATCCTTCCTTTCTGGCTTGTAACAGCACATCAAGGGAATTCCAGAGTTCAGGAGCTGCAGAGCAGACGCTTTTCCGGGTGCTCTTTCTTTCTCATGAGAGGTGCTCGTTCATAGGGATGCACAATGTGGGGCAAGCCTGGTGATCTGAAAGAGGGAAAAAAACCCAAACAAACCAACATCATGACAGAGAATGGACAGTTTTATCCACTTAATATAAAGTAAGACTTATTTTCTCTTTTGCATTCTCTGGTTTAATTTGAAAGAAAACAGATGATACTACAATCTAATGAGGGCAATTCATTTTGTTGGCTCATAGTGGCTCAGATATAGAAGAAAAAATATATATACCCACCTTAATCAGCACAGTACTTAAGGGCTCCTGAGTAAGAACATTATTCTTAACCTTCAGCAAATGCTTATGGGCTGCCCTGAATAGCAATGGCTTTAAGCACATGCTTAAGTATTTTCCTAAAGGAAGACCTGAGTATCTTGGCAAGTGTTATGTTACAGCTTCATTTACCTTGATCATAAATCCCAGCAGCAGACGCAAAGTTTTCTTTCATCTCTTGGCAGATATCTGGGTGTACAGATTTTTCCACCTCCGTTTGGCTTGCTTTCTATGGCTCTCTTGCTGCAATCTGATCAGCCTGGGCTGACCTTCAGTGGTGCTCCACATGGGCTGGGGGGCCCTGCCCGCACGGATCCGATTGCACGATCAAAGTCCACACCTTGCCTTTCATCTGCTACTTCTCTGCCTTCCCGGGGTTATTAATTTAAAGAAGTTGAAACGCGCAACAATTTTCTGCTGCAGCCATTAACGGGCAGTAGGAATGGGAATTGAGTTTAGTCTCTTCTCCATGGTGGGAGATAAGATGGGAGTGGGATAAATCTGCACCAGCTGGCTGTTGGTAGGCTGTGGGAAATGCCAAAAAGGAGGGGAAAAAATATACTAAAAAAAAAAAAAAGTAATTAAAAAACCAACCCCAAACCACAACCAAACCAAAATATCTCAAACCAAAAAAAAACCTGACCTGCAGGCTTCGTCAAACAGGCACAAACTGGAACTCAGGTGGTTCCATTTCAACAGGAGGAAAAACTCTGTTGTGAGGGTGGCAGAGCCTGGCCCAGGCTGCCCAGAGACGTTGTGGAGTCTCTTTCTCTGGAGAGATTCCAAACCCACAGCTTTCTTTTAAACCACCACCCAGGCTACAAATTATTATTTCATATGAAGGAAAAACTGGTATTAAAATAATGGGGCTAATTCTACATATTACATTTTAATGCTGTTCCAGACCATCCTGGAATGCTGAGTGGCTTCTCTTTCAGAAGAAAATGTCTAGAGCATAATGGTCATGGATAGTTTGGCTTCTTTTTTCCCAGAAATGTTTTGAGTTTGGAACAGGGCTTTGCAACAATTTGCTTCTGGTCTTGGTTTCTTTTGGGTTTTTAATGGTATGCACAACCACGTCAGAGTCCTTGTGTCAAAATCAACCTGTCAAAACCCAGTGACAGGACCAGGGGCAACAGGTTGGATTTTTTTTCTTAATCAGATTCCTTGACAAAGAGGTGTTGGCAGCTTTTCAATTACCGCTCGGGTTTTCCATCAGGTTTTGCGTTGGCAGCCAACACGTGATGTCTTCAGCAAATAAACTCAATCAAATATTTCTTGCATCACCTCTCTGCTCTTCCTCCTCCCCGGGCCCACGCTCCCCTGGCAGCCCCTGTGCTCAGCTGGCACCACTTTGCCCGGGCTACATCCCGCCCTGGTGAATTTAGTGCCCAGACCAGTGCCTGAGCAGGGGGGCTTGAGACACCATCACCACCATTGCCAGAGCCTGCCAGTTTTTCCCAGGGCTTTCAAAGGGTATTCAGTAAGACAGGGTTCTTGAGATGATCTTACCAGTATCTAAAGGGCAGGGGTCAAGGGGCCAGACTCTTTTCAGTGGTGCCCAGTGACAGGACTAGAGGCAACGAGCACCAAGTGGAACATGGAAAGTTCCATCTGAACAGGAGGAAAAACTTCGGTGTGAGGGTGTCAGGGCCTGGCCCAGGCTGCTCAGAGAGGTTGTGGAGCCTCCTCCTCCTCTGGAGAGATTCCAGACCCGCCTGGAACACTGCGATGCTGGCTCACCAGAGGTCCCTTCCAACGCGCACCGTCCTGGGATGGCGGGGCGGGTGTCGGCGGGACCCGCGGGGGCCGGCGGCCTTTTGGCAGGTCTCGGCGCGCTCCTCTTGCGTAAGAGGCGGGCCCGTGCTCCCCGTCGCTGCCGTTGCCATGGCGAGCTGGCGGGGGAGGATTCCTGGGATCCATCCGTAAGCCGGGCAGAGAGAGAAGCGATTACGTCTTAACCCGGCACTCCGGCTGCGCCTAACGGGATGTGGCAGGGTCGTGCCGGTGTCCCCGCGGTGGGGGGTGCGGTGGGGGGGTGACCCGCAGCCAGCCCGGCCGCCCTGAACTGTTGCAGGCATCGTTTGAAATAAAATAAAGCTGTGCAGGGAGCTGGAGGGTGGGTGGCTGGCAGGGTAAGAGGATTAGGTGTGTTTGCAGAAGGGGGCTACGCCGAGAAAAAAAAAAATGACCAGAGAAATTCTCAGTGAAAAATAGCTCAAGACTTTGGGAAAGGTTGGGGTGAAGGTGTTGGGCTGGTTTGGATGGAAAAGGAGAAACAGATATGTGTGTGTGAGTATTTTTGGCGCCTGCTGAGAACTGGCTGCCATGTGCTAGATGGAGGTTCTTTGAATTTTTATCTGCATGTTTTATTATCTCAGTTAGTTGTGTTGTAAACGTAAGCTGGGTGTACAAACCTAGCCGGAAAATCCATTAGCAGTAAGGAAGCAGCAAGTCTAAGCATTAGCCCTGGATTTATTAGTTGATATCTAGCTTAGATCAAGTCATTGACAGATGTCTTTAACATGAATGGAAGGAATGACAGAAGAAGGCATCCGTGTCTGCTTTGGTAAGTTTTCTTTCCATTATCTCTGATTATTAGTGTTTTATTCCACCTCTTGCATCCTGTCGGAGTGGGAATAATTTGCCACCAACGGGGTCTTTCTATGCTTTTGAGCTTTTTGGTACTCTTTGCCTGCTTGAATTCCTAGAAGCCGGGGAGAATTTATTGAGTCCTGTCACTGAGGTTTCTTCTTTTGTGCCTGCAAGGGCAAAAACTTTAGAAATGCTGATGTTTGGTTTGAAGTTTGGAAGGGATGATGAGTTGTCTAGAAGAAAGTAGGGAAAACACTGTGGTGCAAAATACTATGTTGTAAAATTGTTTCTTAAGAGAATAACCTCAACCTGGTTAATGAAAATATTCATTGCCGGGAAGCAAATGTGTGCGTGGGGAAAAAAAAGAAGAAGAAAAAAAGTCTTCAGTAAATGTAACAGTCTTAAGCTGTTTTACAGCAGTGGGGTAAGAAATGTGTTAGAATGTAATAGAGTACGCTAGTGGGAAATGGGCTTGCATTCCACCCACAGAGCATTTACTGTACATTAGTTATAACCCTGTTGTTTTTGTTGTCTGCAATTAATTGAGTAATTTCTTCCATGACTGAAACTGCAGGTTAAGCATGTTAGCTTTGAAAGACAAGTCTTGAGAATGGAGAGGGCTTTTGCACTTGCCACATTAACGAGCTCTCACGAAGCAGCACATTTTGTGCACTCTGGTGATGAATTCCTGAAAGGTATCGGTGGGGGTTAATTCACTGTTACATAAACAGCCAATAACAGCATTTCATTGTGCTGGAATTGCTCTAAAACAGTTATTAGCTGCCAGGCTATTACTGGGGAAAAGCCTCTGTTTGGTCTAAGCATACAAAGCCATTTTGCTTTTGAGAGTATTATTTGTATGAAAAAGACAGAAACGATCTAGAAAAACTTGAAAGCATTTCAAGTAAGGATGCTGTTGTAGGAGTAGGGAAAGCCTCAGCTAGAGCTGTAGGTTTAGCATTGGATTTTCTGTGACAAGAGCTGTGTTTTCAAGTTGTACTGGGTGAGTGAGGGGCCAGTCCCACCAAATCATAACCAAAACACTATGTCTTGTATGAATCCATTTAAGAGGAGCGTTGTTTAATTAGCAAAGTGTCCCTGCTACCTGTGTGTGCAGATATTCCACTGACACAGGGGCAGGAGCTGGCAGCACACCAAGCTGGGAGAACACAGCTGGAAGAGCACAGCCGTACAGAACCAGGCAGGCACAGGGAGCCAGAAGATGGGATTTATTGCAGCAGGGTTATGCAATAGTTCAGCACACCCTGGGAAGGAGCTGAGAAGCAGTTTCTGAGTGACCGGGTGCCCTGTCTGTCACTGGAGGGTGGCAGCCATTTCTGGTGGCTTCTGGTTTTGAAACGTCCTGTCAGAAATTTGCTAGATGCTTTTTTGTTGTTGTTGGAGTGTTTCCTTAGCAAAGCAGGCCTGGGACCTGTTGAAGGAGCCAGCAGAACTGGTGCTGTCATCTTTGGAGAAGAGCAACTGTTGTTTGCTCAGACAACTTGAAGTGTTTGGACAGGAGAACTTTGCTTGCGTTTAGACATCCTCACTTGCCCCCAGACTAGCTCACAGCTGCTCTTTTTGGGAACTGGAAATACTGTTTCTTACTGCATTTCTAGAAGTAAAGAGTACAGCAAGGGCTTGTTTTGTGTAATTCAGCTGTCTTTTGTATATGTCTGACGTTCATCAATATTGACAGCTTTCCAAGAGATAAAGAGACTTCTGTTTTGGTTGTTTCACACGTAGGGATTTGACTCTTGTTTATTTTAAAATGCAGTGTTATTCTGCATCACCAGCAGTTATTTGTTTAGGCTTGTATGGCAAACACATGACTTTGCATTAACCTTTCTTTCCCTCCTGTTTCCCCTGACCCCGGAGCAGTTCAGTCAGAAACTTGATAAGTTAATTGCCGTTACCTTGGCAAAATTAACAACAAATGAAGATAGATGAAGTTGAACTTCTAACATTATTTTGGATAGGCTGGGCATATGCAGCCAAAAGCATGAATTGCTGCTGTTCTGGCAGCTGACTTTGACAGCACAGGGTTTCCTTCAGCAAATGCTTCCTCCCTGAAGGAAGGGAGATGTCTCCTGTTCTCTGCTTTACTGCTGGAGCCTTTCTGAAGCTCACTGGGTTTATGAGTTGTCTCATTTATGTTGTGTGGATACACCTTTCAGATTTGGGGATAAACTGGAGCAGAGAAGGTTCCACCTCAACATGAGGAGGAACTTCTTTCCTGTGAGGGTGGCAAAGCCTGGCACAGGCTGCCCAGAGAGGCTGTGGAGTCTCCTTCTCTGGAGACTTTCCAACCCCACCTGGGTCTATTCCTGTGTGGGCTGCCCTGGGTGACCCTGCTCTGGCAGGGGGGTTGGACTCCATGATCTCCAGAGGTCCCTTCCAACCCCTACCATTCTGTGATTTTTTTTATTTCCCTGAGATGGAATCATTGTCAGTTTATCTCTGTACCTTTATTTCAATATACATAGGATTGTCACAGGAATTGTTTGTGCACCTTTTAAAAGTGTCAGACCTTTACTCCAGTCATTATAATCATAATGGAATTAATGACATTTTAAAGTAAGAAGAATTTTTGCTCATTTGTCTCTTACCTACCATGGTTTGATTACAAATCCCAACAGTGCCAATGGCCCTGGGGATGACAGATGACAGGTCACACTATGTACTTGGAGCATCAGCTGTTAATGTTGGTTCATCCAGTCCTGGCTTGGATTGTGAAAATATATTGAGATGGTGCCTATAATTCAACTCTGGAATTTATTTAGAGGGAGACTCCAAAACAAAACCCAAGAATAAATCTTCCTGTGACTACATTTGGAAATACTTTTGTGATATTAAATCACAAAATAAGGCTTTTGGATCTTAATGGAGATCATTCTGTAGCCCAGACGGAGAAGAAAGGGCAGGTAGGAGGCTGAGGTGGCTTTAAATTGAATGCATAGGTTTCTTTTAGTGTGGTCTGAGCGTCCATTTGAGACACTGGGTGTCTCAAAACCATACTGGTTTTGGTCTTTACTGTTTGTTTTTTGTTTCTCATAAAGTAGATGGTCACAAACCAGTTCATGCTGAGCACAGTAAGATTTTATTCTGGTTGAACATCCGTGCTTTGTTACAGGTCTTTATTGTCATTGCAAGATAAATATCTGGTTTATTACTTAATAGTAAGTTTTATCTTTAAAGATCATTTTTCCAAGAGGCTGAAACGGGTTGTTACCTCACCTAGGAGTTATGAGCATGATTGTGAGGAGCAGTTGGAAGTGGAGTTCGATGAACACTGTTTCCATTGGCACTTTTACCATCAGCTTATGTGGGGAAAATGAGTTAAAACCCATCACCAGCATCACAGTGCCTTTGAAAATTCTCAACTCTGTTATGAAGATTTTTGTTTTACTTTGGAATTAAGCACTACAGGTTGGCAGAAGAGGCTGTTTCCTCCCTATCCTAGTTTTGCATTGTCCACACAACAATTCCTCTGTATTTTTGAGCTGCACGAAGAATCCAGGTGCATTTCTGCAGGAGGGTTTTAAGTCCCTCATCTAAGGGTAAATAGTTGGCAAGAAATTACATATCTCTGTAAGGCTGAGTTCCTTATGAATAGAAGTTACCTTTCCAATAACTCCCTGGAGTATGGACACCCTGTGCTGTAGACTGGAGCTAAGGAAGGTGGGAAGGTTGTGATGGGTGCCAAGCTCACATACCCCACAACAAGTTCCTTAACCCTGAGATCCATTTCCCACCCCCAAAACCCCCCTTAAGTATTTCCCTGTGTTGTTTCACTTCTCCAGCATCATCCCACCTACTCTCTTCTGCCTTCCCTTCCCTGAGCCATATGGCCAAAACCAAGCATCCCCTTCCCATTGTCCCACTCACCAGAGAAGAGGGAATTTTATGCTTCTGGTAGGACTTCTGCTACCTGTTTTTTTATCTTTTTTTTTATTGCTCTGTTCCTGGATGCTTTCCAAGGCTGCCAGTCCTCACTTTCATCTACGCCCTGGGATTCCAGAGGAGCAAGGAAGAAGCAAACCTTTGTGTGAGATTTGGCTGCTTGGCAGAGTCTCTTGCCACAGGGGAATGGGAGTCATAACAAGGGAGTTCCCACAGATAGGTGAATGGTGTGGGGTTGGGCCAGGAGGTTTTGGGTTCCTAATAAAATTGTAAGATGAAATTCTGGTTTTCTTACAGCTCTGCAGTTCAGCCTGAGCATGGTCTGAATTTTGGTGAAGAATGAGGTTTTCTGGGATAACCATTTTAATGTTTTTTTGCTGTTTGGGCTTTTTAAAAGATATTTAGGCTTTCTGCTAGTCAGGAAAAGTTCAGATTCAGTGGTTGGGATCTTTCTGGGATGTGTTCTGTTGATAGTGTGTTGGTGAGGGAGTCAAATGCTCACTCAAGTTTGGAGCATGGGTTTGGGGAAAGCATTTCAACTTCATTTATTCCATGCAACAGATCTGAGGGCTAGGATACCCCTGCTGTGAAGAAAGGCTGAGAGAGCTGGGGGAGTTAAGCCTGGAGAGGAGAAGCCTCTGGGGAGACCTTCTGGGGTCCTTTTAGGACTTCAAGGGGCCTGTCAGAAAGATGGGGACAGACTTATGAGCAGGGCCTGTTGGGACAGGACAAGGGGTGATGGTTTGAAACTAAAAAGAGAGAGATTCAGACTGGGGAGAAGGAAGAAACTGTTGCTGCTGAGGGTGGTGAGAGCCTGGCCCAGGCTGCCCAGAGAGGTGGTCACTGCCCCATCCCTGGCACCATCCCAGGTGAGGTTGGCCGGGGCTCTGAGCAACCTTTTCCACAAACACCTTAGATTTTTGTAATGAATTTTCTGGCATAAAAGTGTTTTTTGGCAGCTTCCCTCTGGTAGCATCCTCTTGTCACCAGCATGGGAGCAGACAGGTTTCCTGAGAAGCTGTGTATAGAAAATCAACCAACTACAACCAACCAACATGGTGCCCTTTGATCATACTCAAGTTGGAAAAAATGTCCAGTAGATCATTCAATCAAATTTCATTGAGGGTTTGCAAACACTGGAATGTCTTAATGAGAGTCCCAGCAACGACTCTGGTATTAATAAGACTCTGTGCACCTTAACATTACCCACCCCTAATGTGCTTCAGTGTATTTTGCTCTGAATTTATGGCTGTGCATTTACTTGTTTTGGGGATAATTGTGAGGATAATGCACCACAGAATGGATTTTCCTCTCCAGTAGCAATGTCAACCTGGTTTCTTAAAACCTACTTTTGATATGGGGTGTTTTAAAGGACAGTATGTGGTTTGATGTGCTTCATCCCCTTCTTGTTGCACAGGATTTTTAGTATAATGCTTCAAGCTGCTTTGATAACCCATTACAGAGAGATTCTTACTGGTCTCTAAGAGGTATTCCCACAGTGTGGTTACTGGTGCAGTTTACTGCAGCTGTCTGGTTTTCTTTGGCCTCGTGCCTTAAGGAAGCTTTGCTGTTGCACTGTTTGGTTTCAGGTTTTACTTCTTAAATATAAATGAGACATGATATATTTATGAAGCAGAAATCCATAAATTAATATAGCCAGCCATCTCCAATCTGAGCTAGAAGTGAAGTATTGCAAGTAAAATGTTAGTTTGCTTTGCCTAAGTGAGTCTTGTTGAATTGTATGAGGTGGGAGGTATCATTTCCCACCTCTTACCTTCAGCAATCAGTGGTGTAATGACAGTTTGATTGGTTATTTACTTTCTATTTTCTCTCCCATAGATCTTCTGTCAACCGTATTCAAGTGGAGTGTAGCACGGTCTTTTTTAACGTGTCTTTCTTGGTTGCATAGATCAAAACAGGAACAGCTTTATGGAGGTTACATTTTTACATCCTGACAACTTCATATTTGCTCCTGTCCCTGTTAAAATATCTCATTTCCCTCAGACAACTTAACCTTTTTCTTCCACTTGAAATAATGGTAAGGGCAAATATTTGTCAACAACCCTTCAGCACAGGAAAGACATGGACCTGTTGGAGCAGGGCCAGAGGAGGCCACAAAAATGATCCAAGGGCTGGAACCCTCTGCTGGGAGGCCAGGCTGGGAGAGCTGGGGGTGTTCAGCCTGGAGAAGGCTCCAGGGAGACCTTCTGGTGGCATTTCAGGGCTTCAAGGGTCCTGTCAGAAAGATGGGGACAGACTTTTGAGCAGGGCCTGTTGAGACAGGGCAAGGGGTGATGAATTGAAAATAAAGAGGGGGAATTCAGACTGGAGAGAAGGAAGAAATTGCTGCTGCTGAGGGTGGTGAGAGCCTGGCCCAGTTTGCCCAGAGAGGTAGGCTGGGGGGGCTATGAGCACCCTGCTCTAGTTGCATATGTCCCTGTTCCCTGCAGCGGGGTTGGACCAGATGACCTTGAAAGGTCCCTTCCCACCCAAACCAGTCTGTGATTCTGATGGTTCACTGCTCCTTCAGTATCTTGAAGCTATGGAAAAGCATTCTGGGCTCTTCCCACAGCAGAGAGGGAATCCCTCTGTCTGCCTCTGTCTCTGCAGCAGCCCCACTGGTGATGCAGAACTGCTGCCATATCACGGGGGCCTCAAGGTCTTGCCTGACCCACCCTTGCCCAGCCTGGGGTGGCTGAGGGAGCGTGACAGAGCAGGCTGCAGGTTGGTTGTGCATTGCATCTTCCTTTCTCCTGATGTGACACTGTATTGTACCTGACCCCTCAGCTGTAACAAGGTGTAACGTAGGAATGAAGTGAGGAAATTTTACAGGACCTCCAAACACAGTGTGGCTGGGAAGTTCCACCACTCTGCTCTTGGATAAAGTCTTAAAACCAGCACTTTGTGACAGAATGAACAATACTGAACGGCCACAAGGACTTTGTCAGGCTGTTTAGGACCTCGAGAAGAGGTATAAATTTGGGGAATCTGTAATGCTTGTGAAATAGAATCAGTATTTTTTAATAGTATATTTAAGTTAAACTCAACTGGGAGATGGGAGCTACCCCCCACCCCCCTTTTTATTCCCCCCCACTTTTGTACCTGTCTAGCACACTGCCCAGTGAACAGGTCCTTTGATATGAACACCAATGATCTCCCCGTGGCACCTTCCGACCTGTGTGATTACAATCCTACGTCAGCACTGGGGAGGAGCTGAGATTCCTTCATGCTTTTAACTGCTCAGGTTGCCAGTTGAAAAGGCCCATTTTTCCTTGGAAGTGATCAAAGGTCTCTGTCACGCTCTGCCTGGCACAGATCTACTGATGATGGATGTGCCTGGTACCTTCATGCTGTGACATTTTGGAATGTGTGCCCAAAGGGAAGGTTTCCACGGTTTTCAAATGGCCTTCAGCAGAAGACCTGTTGAGGAGGGAGGAGGCAGTGGCAAGTACAAATCCTTCCAAAAAAGCTCTCGTAGTCTCTGTGCTGCCTGACAGATCTGTTCACTGGTGGCTATTCAAATACAGTTTGATTTTCCAGATCTTTTAAAACTGAGTGTGCCTTGATTGCAGATGGCTCCCCACACCACATCCCACTGCTTTCTCATGGGCAAATACTCCCCAGTTGTGTCCTGCTCCTAACTACCATCTTTCTCTTGTAAAATGAGTGAATACATTTAATTAAGGAAGAATGCACTCAAATATTGTGTGCTGTGAAATGGCAGGAAGGGCATTTGTATCTGGAGGTGGGACCTGCTGGTGTAGGTAGCTGTTGTGCATGGCTTTGGGAGGAATGTTCAGCACACACTTGGTGACCTGCCGTGGGAGGAAGAAGGTGCACAAGTCAAAATGGAGGAGGTTCTTGTGAATGTCGAGGTCTCTTGCAAGTGTGGAGCTCAGCCTACGTTCCCAAACATAGTGAGAGATGAGCTGCCAAGGAATTCATCTCCTCTTTATTGAGATAATGAGGATCTTGGTGCACCACAACCAGAGCGCTTCAGGGCTTCACTTATGGACCTAAGTTTGGAAAAAAAAATAATAATAATTTCCAGCTGGAAAGAAAATTATTTTTCTTTAATAAAAAAAAAAAAAGCCTTGGAGTGCCTTGGGTGTGTTGGGTAATTGTGTACTCAAGAAGTGAAGTTACATAAGTGAAGACACTCCTGTAACCCTAGCCTGCCAGGAAGACAGGCGCTGCGGAAAATCCACTCATCCCAGAAACTCCAGTAGGTGCAAAAGGGGAGAAGCTTTCTCCTTGGTGCTCTGTTTAGTCACCAGGAGAAGTTGTCTTTGGCACGCCCGTTTGGCACCAGAGGAGGCCCGGATTTGATCCCGTGGAGCTGCTTTATCTTGTTGGTGTCGTGGGTAGACGTTTCCTTCTCTGATGTGGAAGGGGAGAGGTGGGTATTTTCCGTAGTTCCACACAAGGCTTCGCCACCACCGGTTGAAAGAGCCCCCAGGTAAGCTCCTTCCTTGAGGCAGGATGGGTGTTGGAAGCTCTGGTGGCTTCCATGCCAGTGCTGTTTGGAGAGAGGAGAGGTGAGGAGGGCTAAGGTGGCACAGCAGAGCACAGTGCGGAGAACAGCTCTCTGGGTTTCCCGCTTCCAGGAGAAGGACTCGTGTGGATCCTAAACAGTGGGCAGTGCTTCCCAGATCTACCTTTCACTCTTACTCAGGGGGAGTGTTAAAAGAAGGGCATTTTCTGGGCAGAACCTGGCTCTGCTGTGTTGACTAAATATGCACATTTTCAGTTGACGTGGGTTTATGAAGCAGATGAAGAGGCTTCACTGTTTGCTGACATTGCTCTCAGTACAAACGTCAGGTTCAAACGCATGTCAGACTTGATTTGGTGTATTTGTTTCAAGTGTAATTTGATTTTCTTTTGGTTTTACTGTGAAAATCTTTCACGAGTTAAATTTGGGAAGTGCAGCAGAACAGCAAAGATATTTAATACTTGGCTTAATTTAGAAAAATGACCTTTCAGAGAAAAATGCTGCGCTTGTCAGAAATATAGTGATGAATTAATTTCTTATGATGCCAGTGTGTTAGTTGACTGTTGAGAGAAACCTTATAGATAATGAGTTTTATTTTTATCTTAGATCTGTCTGATTGTAGTGCCTCTTGCAAATCAAGTCCCTTTAGTGGCTTTATGGTTATAAATACAGAACAAAACTCAGGAAGGAAAAAAAAAAACAGGAAAAAAACCCAAGGAATAACCCAAACCAAAACAACCCCAAGCTGTCCAACCAGTAATATATAGATATATAAAACCTGGATTTTTTAAACGTAATGCTGCTGAGAGATTAGTGCCACCTTTGACACCCCCCCCTCCCCAAACCACCCTTTCAATACCATTCTTTTATTCTGATTTTAACTGGCCGTAATAAAAACTAAGTTACACATATAGTGAGCTTGTCATGCCTTAGAAAATACTGTCGTCGTTTCCCCAAACTAAGTGGATTTGTAAAAATCAGGAAGGAGTTTGAGAGCACCCTTAGTACTGCTCGTAGGCTTCTGACTGCTGAGAATGATTTATGTTTAGAAGCTCCTCTTGCTCACTTTGACAAAGCTGGCAACTCCAGCGGGTTTATTTGTGCAGAGCGAGTGAGAAAGATTCAGCTTTTGATATAAATACCCCGGCTCTTCTTCTTGCTGAGAACTATTTTCTTGCAGCTAATTATGCATCCTGAGAATGTGTACGTTCGTACGCATATGGAGGGATGGCACTTGAGTTTGCAAACTCTCCAGCTCCGTTTTGCCTGTCGATGGTTTGAATTGTAGTTTGAGTCAGAACAACCTCCAAAATGTGAAGCCAGACTCAGATCAAGAGTTACAAGTCGGGTCACATCAGTTGTAGCATCGTGTGTTGTGTGCAGGTGGCTGTTGCTGGAATATCATTATATTCCAATAAATGGCTTGAAAAGTTCTTGCTGGCTTGGTTCAGAGTGGTCGTTTGAGGTTCATTTGGGCAGGGACAGGGGTCAGAAGGGAGGTTTGTGCCCTTGGGAGCCATGGGTGGCTGTCAGGACTTGTGATGGGTAGTTGGGAGAATGCAGGAGATGGTTCAGGGATAGGCTTGGGTTATATTGCAAAACAAAAAATCCCTCTTTTCTGTGCTCCAATTCTAATAATTAAGATGTTTTTAGACAGAGTGGTGCCAACTTCAAAGCAAAAAGCTTGTAAATTTACAAGTCTGTGTTGTTTAAAAGAAATGCTGCATGGTCAGTGGTCAGGTTTGCTTGTGACTGGAACTGCAGGGTCTAGATCAACAAACGAGAGAATCCACATCCAGCAGTCTAAAAGGTCACAGTTTGAGTGAAATGCAGCAATAAAGCCAAACTGCGTGACAAAAACCACATGGTTTTGGCTTCAACATTAAATATGAGCAGTATTTTACTGGTCTTGTAGTAGAAATGTCCTTAGAAATTAGAAATAAATTCCTGATTTGGGTTGAGTATTGCATTCGCTGAAGATCCAATGAGCTGCTGTTGGATCAGAAAAACCCCTGTTGCTGTTTTGGCTGCTGGAGCCACTGGGCAGAGAGTACTGTCCTGTTTTGGTGAGTACAGTCAGGTCACTCCAAACTCAGCTCAGATGAGTGTTTTTGATAATCTCCTGAGCTTTGTGACAGCAAATTTCCTGTAAATCTGTGTTGTTCTCTTTTTGGGGTGGTAGTTTCTTCGAATAGCTTTAGTTATTGTTGGAATGGTGGCGAGTCGAAAGGGTACTGAAGGCATCTCATGGTATTTCATCTCAACCAAAACAAAGGATGTGAGTTTCTAAAGCAACCAGAATTATTTTTAACTCTTTCCTCATTTCTTTCAAACAAACCCCGAATGATTCATCTGTATCCTGTCACAAAGTGGCCCCTGCAAAGGGAGAACAACAAGCAGCTCAGTGGGCAGTTTGGCAAGAAGCAGTGTGGTTTGGTTTGCTTTGGGGGGGTTTTTTTGACCTTTCATGCAGTGCAGTTAGTGGCTGGGTGGTGGTGAAAAAATCCCATTTGATCTCCAGCAAGAACGTTATCTGTTTGCCCTCCACAGGGTGTGTTGTTCTTAAGTGTCAATGTGGAGGATCCCCACGTAAAAAACACAAGAGATAATATCTGATTGTGTTTTGCAAGGCTTTCTCTGTAACGTTTTCAAACAGAATTGATCAATGAATTAATTTGCAGTGGGAAAGCTGAATCTCCAACACATCTATTTTAAATAACTGCCTGAAAGCAGGGAGGAAATGAGAGCTGAGGTAAATGGGTAAAACAAAACTGGTGAGAAGTTCAGCTCTGAAGACCTACATCTTGATAATCAGAAGAGTCACGAGGTTTCAGTTTGGTCTTTTTTTTTCCAGTAGTGCTCAGTTTGACCTTCCTTATAACATTTATTATTTGACATGCCCATATTATTATCTCCATTATTTTCCACCTCTCTGTAAATTAAACTGCTGTAATCTTTTAGACTCTTACACAGAGTCATCCACAGGCTCCTCAGTATTGCATTGCTCTTTGAACTCTTCCTATGTCTGAAATAGGTGTGTTATTATTGACTGTATATCTCCTGAAGCAACCCAACATTTTGTCTACAGATAACCACCCCCTCCCAGAAAGAATTAAAAAAAATAAATCAGCAAAGTTCCCAGGAATGACCCTTGTGCAGCATGTGGTTATTTTCAGAGACTCTTTGAGACCTGCAGGTCAGTTCCTTGGTGGCCACACACAGAGAGGTCATAAATTAAATATATGAGTAGTTTATACAGATACAGGGATTCAACCTCTTAATTTCTTTCTGTATTTCAGTGTTTGAATCATGACTTGCTGTAAGACAGCATTCCAGACATGGACACTTGCTGTGGTCTGCAATTTAGGCTGCTATGGTACTGGTTGGGTTGCATTGCTCTGGCTGCCCCATGAGGAGCTGACCCCTAAGGTGCCACAGGATAGACTCTAGTTCAACTAAACTGTGGATTAAACCAGGAACTTAAACTATGTGTGTGCTCAGAACTATATCCTGGTAATAATAATGGAATCACAGAATGTCAGGGGCTGGAAGGGACCTCAGAAGATCATCTAGTCCAACCCCCCTGCCAGAACAGGGTCACCTAGACAATTTAAATTATTAAATCCGTATTTCCATCCCAATTTGACAAGAGTTTTTTAATGAGCATCACTGAGTTAATCTCTGCTTTTGTGCTACATGTGGACTAACAATTTTCAAATCTTTTGTTTATGGTCACAAGTGAGGTAATTAAAATTGCAGCCACCAAAATCTTGCACATTCACACGCCTGGTAGATAAATTTTACTTAGTTGATAGCTGGTAATTAAGGTCAGAATCCTGGCTGGAATTGCTGATGAATACTTGTTGAGTATTCAAGTTCATTGAAACTTAATTTCTGAAAGTTCTTTAAAAGAAAACTGTCACTGTTTAATAGAGTTGGTAGTAATTACTAAGTGGGATAAACCAAACAAGAGCTAAAATATTGAATTACCCAAACTATAAACTTCACATGAAGTTGGGGGCTGGGGAGTGTTGGCTTTTGGGGTTTTGGTTTGATGTTTTTTTGGTGTTTGGTTGGGTATTATGCCTTTTATGCTTAAAATTATACTAACAAGTTCTGATGCCAAAAGCCCAATACTGACTACCTATAAGAAATTGATTAATCCTGCCTCAGGTTGAACGTGGGATTATTTGCTTTGGAATTATGAATAGTAGCTACAGAATATTAGAAGCTAAAGATAGGAAAGCATCAAGTAATCTGCTGTGAGTATATATTTTAATTAAATATATTTTAATTACATTTAGTCACTGTTAAAATATTGTTCAGTGTCTATTTGCAAGGCAGAAAAATGGAAAATAATGTGTGTGGTATTTTCCTAATTGCTGCAGTTTCTCTACTTGTTGAGTAGAGTCCTCAAAGTATGAACTGATCTATCACCTTCTTAGAAAGGAGAAAGAAAAAGGTGGTAATTTCAGTGCATCATTTCTCCAGCATATACACTGTTTATTGGCTTTTTATTTTACTTGATCGTTTTCAGGCAGTAAAATATTTGCCTCTCTTTTTGAGAACTATAAAGTAAGGGCAATACTGTCTGAGGTGTTTCCCAAGTTGGAGGCATCAGAAGCCTTTTAGCTGCTGTGGTTCACGTGGGGAATACCAGAGAAGTGCCTTTGGTTGGTGGATGCTCCTCATGTCTTACCACTCACAGCCTTAAATCATAGCATGGATGAATCTGGGGACAGTGATGGGGAGCAGAAGTTGAGGAGCACATTAGGTTGAAAAATTCCTGATGTTTAGTAGGGCTCTGAAGCTTTGGTGAGAAGTTGGTGGAGCCTTTTTCTTCAGCACAACTCCAGGCGCCTAGGTCAGGGGCACTCTGCTGCCCACTGAGAATACTCCTTAGAGCAAGAGGGGTTGTCCAGTTGGCTTCCTTCTCTCCTCCTTCCCTTGTTGTACATGCAAAGTTTCCAATGTTATTTTCCTTCCTATTAACACAGTTTTTGTCTTGGTTACCCTGTCTCTGGCTGGCAACGTGGAAACTTTCTGTAGAAATTTCATTTAGCCAAGCAATTGGAAAAAAAAAACCCAAACACTTGAGAAAAATACTTTTGTAAATAGATAAGACATATTTTAAATAGTAATAAACCAATTAGGATATGTATGGGGAAAATGCCACTTAAAATCTTAGCATTCCAGCTGCACCAGGGCAGGTTTAGACTGGGCATCAGGGAAAAATTTTTCACTGGAAGAGTAGCCAGAGCCTGTCACAGGCTGCCCAGGGAGGGGGTTGAGTCACCACCCCTGGGTGTGTTTCAGGGTTGTTTGGATGTGGTTTTAAGGGACATGGTTTAGGGGTGAACTTTGCAGAGTAGGGTTAATAGTTGGATTTGATGATCCCAAGGGGCTTTTCCATCCAGAATGATCTGAAGTCCTTCATTTTAGTGCTACGTCCAAAAAGCCATGTTCAAAACAAAACCAAAAAAGCAGTTCCAGGGTGTTGTACTCCCTTTGCATTTTCATTGTTTTAGTCAAGTAGCACATTCTAATAATTCCTTCTCCCACTCACCCTATTTTTCAGAAGTCATTGCTCCAACCAAACAACCCCCCAAATTATCTTACTGGAAATGAGTTCATCATAAAGTCAGGTGCAGATCTTTCTAGCATGGGGTTGATTTGTGTAAAATCTTTTGTGTGTGTGTGTAAAAGGCCACGGAAATACATGAAAAGCCAATTTGAGTAACCAAAGCCCCTCACTGCTCGCTTGGGCAGGTCACCAGTGAAGCAAGCGAGCGAGCTGCAAGCTGAACTGCTCGCTTCCAGAGGCAGGCTGGGGGGATGGCAGCTTGCTGTGGCTTTCTCCCACACGTTCCTCACCACCCCCTTGTCTTCAATCAGACGAGGCAAAATCGAGCGTGAAATTTAAATGAATAAAAAAAAAAGGAAAAAAAAAACTCACCCGGGTGATGTTCAGATTGCAGAGTGACATCATTTTGTAGGTGTGTAAGAAGCAGCTGGTTAATCATCTTCCTAAACTTGCAAGTAGAGGAGGAAAATTTCACTAGTGAAGCTAGAAAAAGTAGGTTTTGGATTTCATTTCAATTTTTCTTATTATTTTGTTGGTTTGTTGTTTTTTTTTTTAAGATATACTTTCTTGCCATCATTCTATGGCAGTAGGAACTGTATTTCTTGTGGGTAAGGTGAATGTGAGTGGATCTAAAGAATTTTTCCTTCATTTTACAAACCACTGTTCAGCAAATGAATAATGCACTTAACTGTGTCCTGCTGTGTTTGTTTCCTATCCTTTATTCCCTAAATGCTTATTCCTCAGCATCTTGTAATAACTGGGGTTCTTGTATCAAAGTTAATGAACTACATTTGCAGGGTGACCATTCCAGGATTTTCTTTTTTTTTTTTTTTCCAAGATCTTTGTTTGTTTGTTGCTCAAAGGTCTCTTAGAGACATCAAGAAGGGAATTACAGAATCACATGTGATTCCCTGAATTGCCAGTAAGATACTTCAGCCTTCGTGGAGAAACTTGGAGGGGGAGAGAAAAAGGACTGAATTTATTTTTTTCCTCCTGATTTGATGGTGATTACCATCCAGGACACACAGTAAATATTTTAACAACAACCTCCACCCCCCACAAAGAAACCAAATTTTGGTTGAGACTCTGCTTTGGAGGAGCCATTGAGGATTTCACTGTTTTTTTTCCAGTTCTTATAAATTCAGCCCCACGAAAGACCTCCTGGGGCTCAATTGCGACACACTTTGATTTGTCAGCGGTGCCTGTAAATCCTGCTGGGTTCTCGGGCTCCTCTCCCTTTCACTGGGTTTGCAAGATCCGAGCAGTTCTGACTCTCTGCAGCAGTGCCATCCTTTGCAGGTGAGCTGGGGTGGGCAGGGTGGAACCGGGAGCGAGGAGCCAGCAGCAGCAGCCGTGTCCCCCAGGGCCAGCCTCGGTACTCGAGACCAGCCGGAGCAGGCACGGGGTTGGGAGAGACAAAGCACAAGCTGGCTGTGCTGGAGACAGGTTTTAACAAGTGCCTTGGGACCAGCACAGCCCTGCTCCCAACAAGGAATCCCGTGTTTTGTGGGACTTGGGGAAGAGGAGCAGGAGAGCTTGAGAATGGTTTGCAGGGTAACCGGGTTGGTGCTTAAAGCTGAGAGCAGCCTTAGCAGGCTGGTGTGTGGTTGTGAGCAGAAAATGATCACCTTTCCTGATAATAAGGATGTTTGTCACTTGGCCTCCTGTGGCAGAAGACTTCAGAACCTCTATTTTTCCAGAAGAAACCGTTGCCTGTTTAGATGGGAGGTGTAACCAAGCAGGACATGGGCTGAATTTCACCCCCAGGATGTTTTCCTCCCCTCCAACCCTTCCCCCTGAAAAAAAATAATTAAAAAATCCAGTTGTTTTGTACAGCCTTGTTCTATAAGGTTTATCTGCCACTCAGACAAGCATCTGGAATAGTGGGACACTGAGGTTTTTACAGTGCCAGATGGTGACGGTGTAGGGACCTGTTGCTGGGTGCTCTGCAAGGTCAGCTTGCAATTTCGATTCCAATTAATGCTTAGCAACTTAGTAGCTCCTAATAGCTCTTTAAAAGCAGTGAAATACCAAAGCTGCGGTGTTGTTTGTGGCTTCAGCTCATCCCAATCTGCTGGGAATGAATATTGGATCCGTTTGGATTTCCCTTGGGTACAAAACATCTCCCTGACTCCCTCTCAGCCCCCTCCTTCCCAAAGCCAGGCCTTGGGAGGTGGCTGGAATATTTGGATGATTTAGGGTCGTTGGCTCACAGCTTCCTTGCTTTGTTTAGGGTCTGCCTATCCCCCCCGAGGTGCTTTATCCTTGGTTTTCGATGGGACAGGGACCAGAGAAGACCCAAGCCCTCGGGGGATACTCTAGACCTAGTTTTTGTCTGGGGTGTTGAAGGAGGAGGATGGGAGCAGGTAGAAAACAGTAAAATAAATCACTGAAGGGAGGTGTTGGCTGGATACGTATATTTTCCACCCTCAGTTTGTGTTTTCCCCAAGAAGAGAACATGAACTGCCCAGGGCTGTTTGGTTTCTAAGCCTCTTAGAGTGGCTAAGCCCCAGTAGATGCTGTTAATGAGAAAACACCATATCTTTGTCCTTTCACTTAAGTTTTGTGTTTGAGGCACACCTAGTCCTACACCAGCTTCTACTGACTAGTTTTTCAAATGCTTTTTTTTGTTCATCTAATATCTGTTGGTTTTCACTTAAGCTGCAGCCAGTAACGTTTCATTCAGCATATTAAAAATTCAGGAAAAAAAAATAGCAGATTGCTATGGAAAAATAGACCAGCAAAGTCCACTGAGGGAGATTGAGAAGAACAAGTTAATTGTGGATTTTTAGGTTTTGTGTTTTTTTTTAGTTCCCAATGCCCACCAATACCATTGGGACTGTTTATATGTTGGGTTGTCTTCACACACGTTGGCTTGTAACCAGTTGAGACCTATGAATTTACAATCTTAGGATGGTTTGGGTTGGAAAGGACCTTTCAAGGTCATCTAGTCCAACACCCTGCTGAGAGCAGGGACATCTGCAGCTAGAGCAGGTTGCTCAGAGCCCTGTCAAGCTTGACCTTGAATGTCAACAGGGCTGGGGCCTCAACCACCTCCCTGGGCAACCTGTTCAGTGTTCCATCACCCTCACAGTAAAGAGCTTCTTCCTAATATCCAATCTAAATCTACCCTTCTCTAGTTCTTAGAGAAACAAGCAAGTGAAAAATCACATACTTTAGTTAAATCAATGGAAAGCTTTTAACTTCTGTAGTTAGACTAAAGAAGGGTTTTGAATTTGAAGGTGTGACTTTCCATCACTGTTCCAAGTAGATTTACTCAATGAACAGCCAAAAATGTCAGCTGACCACCAGTCTGGAAGAAGTCCTAAGCTGTTAGGACCAGTTACAAGAATGGTACATGGAGATGATCTGGCACTGGCAGGAGCTGGTGAGGAAGGAGTGTGCAGGGTGGCTGGAGCTGGTGACCCAGAGGCACCTTCTCTGAGCTACGTGGTGAAGGGATGATGGTGACTGGGGAGGCTGGGATTTAAAGACAGGTTGGTAATAAGGACAGGGTTTTAAACAAGAACTGGGTGAACTCCCCTGACATGCCCCAGAGGAATAATTTATTGAGAGTAGATACAGTTAGACTTTTTTTTCAGGCAATACCAGCTCCTTAGCAGACAAACACCACCTGCCATCTTCCAGTTAATAAACCTGTGACCTTGTCATCCCAGTGCTTTCGAGTAGCCCTGGAAAGAGCACTCCCAGGGAAGTGGCAGGGGTGCTGATTTGATGGAGTTATCCACAGAGGTGAGGATGAGGATGTAAATGAAAATGCAGAGCATTTCCAGATGACATTGGGTTGCTGTGCAACCATGTTACGAAATGACAAGTGAAATTCAGGGCGGGTAAATGAGAAGCAATGTCCACGGGGAAAAATATTCTGACTTCTCATTGCATTTGAGTTGCTTGTTATCACTCTGGCCTGAGATCTGTGCATCACATTTGAGAAGTCAACTGTAGACTCAATAGCTGTCAAAAAGCAAAGAAAACATTAGGAATGTTGATGATAGTAGTAGAGAAAAACATCTCTCTCATAGTAATGGCTGTAGGGTGACTTCATGGGAACAGTGGGATGCATTCTGATGGTTTCCCCCCAATTCTCTTTCCCTTCTTCACTTCCACCTCCAAAGGGGCTAAAATAGTATTGCAAAAGCTGTAGAGGTCCTTAAGTCTCCTGAACAGCTTTTATATAAGGAATGAGAAAAGAGATGAGGCCCTGACGTTCAAAGAAGAGAGGTCACATGGATTCAAAGCATCCTTGAAGAAACTAATGCAGGAATAATCTGTGGGATCTGTGAGGTTCAAACACAGCTTCTGGGACTTGCTTCAGAGCTCTGTGGTTTTAGAGTCTGGGACTTGCCACGTGGCCTCTTCTGCTTTTCCCTTCTGCTCTTGTGTGTTGCTGGAGGCAAGACATTGGGCTGGACCTTTGGCTTCACACATTGGCTTTGCTTCATTTCTGTGAGTGTCATCAAAAAAGCCACTTTTTTCTTTAGCCAGCAGGGCTATTTATTGTCCATCTTAATATGAGATAATTAGGAGAACTTCAGTATCCCAAGTCCTACTAAAGATCTAATTCTTTATACCATTTCCATCGTGATTTCAGCATCTCAACAGAGAGTTATTTTTTAAGCTGGGCTAAGCTTAAGAAAATTAAGGTGGTTTTCAGCAGGGTTGTTGGTACTACAGGTTCCTCAGTGCTGGAATTTGTCTACTTGCATGATTTATGCCTTGTAAACTTAGTAGTGTTTAAGGAACTCCAGAAACAGAAGAAGAAATTACAGAGCAGTTTGACCCCTCGGAGAACTTGATGAAAGCCTCCGCTGTTGTCTCAGGTGATGAAACACCAGCTTTTGATGTTGTTCTACCTGCTGAACCAGTTTTGTGGTGGGTAAGCCCTCCCCCAGCACTCCTGCAGTTGAGGACAAGTGCTTTCTGAGTATCAGAAAGATAGATGGAAAGGGTTGGGGTTTTTTTTTCCCTGGTTGTCTGGGGAGTGGCTGGCTTGTCTGTTCGCTGCTTTGCTTAGGATTTGTAGTTGAGAAAATGCAGAAATTAAAGAAATCTTTTCAGCCCCAGGTGTTGAAATTTTTATATATGTTTCTGCTGAGTAGAAAAGTTGGTTAGTTAGGGGTTGTGGGTTTTGTTGTTGTTTTTGTTTTGCTTTAAATGCTTGCAGATATTGCACTGGCATTTACACAACCTCTGTGTCAGGGTTTAAAAAAATATTAAAAGTAAACCACCTTTTTTTCTTTTTTTTTTTTCAGTTTGGGGACATCAGATCAAAGGCCAGTAAAGCTGTCAGGGGGAGGGAACCTGTCTCAATGCAGAAGATACCAAGGAGCTTAGAGCAGCAGCCTGGAGAAGGTGGTGAAATGAAGCAGCTTGTGGGTTTAATATTTTCTTTGAACTTTTAAACCCACTATTAGGTTTTGCATAGAAAAAAAAAAAAACCACCACCAAAAAAACCCAACAAAAAACACAACAAGCTAAAAACCAACAGAAAGCCAAAATGAAGCCTGGAACAATGAATGCCCTAGAGGCTGTCAAATAATTATTAAGCCGATTTTAGTGATAATAATCACCCTGTCCTAGGTACACAACTAGAATTTGGCAGTCGTTGCTCCAGCCATCAGCAAAGTGATGGTGTAATTACTGTGCTAGGTGGCTGATGAGGAGCTATGCAAATGGGACTGCAGTAATCAGCATTTGTGCTCTGGCACCAGGGAGGGAGGGAGGCAAGGTGTAAGGGAATCATCTCTGGGGCACAGCTCGTGGCTCTTGGAAGGACACATAGGATCTGGGATTGCCTGGCTTTGTGGGGCAGGTGGAAAAGGGACAAGCCACCCTTGCACAGTGCAAGGTGCCAGGCAGGAGATATTGCTGAAGGTGCTTCACCTCCACTTGGGAAGTTTTGTGCTTGCCTGTCCCCAGAGATGCCTCTCCAAAACTATTCTTCCCCCACCCCTCCCATGCTCACTTTTTAAGTACCTCGAACAAAAATCACAGTAGCAAAAAATGTTGAAAGCTCCCCAGTTGTGACCTGGTGACCCAGGAACTGAGTGTGGGGTTGATATGCAAAGTGCTGGTGTTAATTAATATATGTGCATCCACCTTGTCATCATCCTCCCCATGCCTAAGTGTGACACGTGATGGGAAGGGTAAAACTGTTCTATATTTAATTTGTGTACAACCTCCTCATTGACTGTTTTATTATATATTCAGTATAGCTCTTCATTGCTGATAGGTAATCTGAGGATTACAGATCTTATTTTCAAATATGCAAGCCTCTTTTTTTTTTTTCTTAAAATGAAGAAGAATAAGAAGAGGATTTTTATCTTCTCTTTTTGACGGGGTTATGTAAAGTATCTGTCATGGGTTCTTCATTTTTTAAATGCAAATAATTATATATGGCAGGGAGTATGATGAGCATTCAAAGTTGACATTAAAATGAAAATGCATAAAATTTTCCTGAAAAACTGATCAAACAGGTCATTAGTCAAGGTTGTAATGACTAGTCGAACGTTTTAAGATGTCTTAAATCTCAGTTAAGATGTTTTAAAAAGTAGCTGATGGTTTTTTAAAATGACAACTGCTCCTCCATCATCCTCCTAGTTGCTGAGAAGTCTGAATTCACATAATTTCAAGAGGTCTTTGTAGCTGTCTGAGCAGTTTTCAAACCCAGTAGCATCTGGAAAAAAGAGATGTAATCTGTTTTACCTTGCGTTTTTGGTAGGCTGGGGCTATCTCTGCTATCAGTGAGCAGTGTTTGGCAGCCCACCATGCCATGGTGCTGCCATCCTCTAAGCCCCAAACTGGAAAAGAGAAACCAACTACAAAATGACCTGTACCCTAGCAAGTGTCAAGTTCCCACACTGTAAAATTACAGACAAGACGTAGGGACTGAGTTTCCTCACGTGATCTCCTTCTCATCTCGAGCATTCCTCCTTAAATGAGAAAAGGGAAATACACAGGGACAGCGGAGTGGTTTCTAATTAAAAGTAGATTTAAATTGGAGTGAGAAGAGCTCCTTTGTCCTGTGGGTTTCATGAAATGCCTTTTTGCTGCTGTTCTGCCAACTTTGACGGCGTTCCTTCCGCGGCAGGAGCTTTGGGCCATCAAAGGTGCCTTTGATGCCCTCAGGGTGCCCAGATCTGCCAACCCTCACATCTCTTGGCTGCCACATCCCCTCCTCCTGCAAAGGGACGGTGCTGCCACCCCTCCCACCTTGGTGCTGCCAGGCTGGGCTGCATTTGGGCCCCACTGCTGCCCGGGTTTGGAGGCAGGGGTAGGTGACATGCCAGGGCTCGCTCAGTCTCTGCTCTTCCCCAGGGATGGGCAGGAGGCGGCCGACTGCCCCCGCCGGCTGCGCCACGCTCGCGATTACCCTAATGGGCTCCTTGTACAGACAAGACTCTTGATTCGCCTTTAGTTCCTTTTATTTCTTTATTTGTTTTAATTAGCTGGTTAGAGGAAGTCTNGTGGCCAGCAGGGCCAGGGTAAGGATTCCCCCTGTACTCAGCACTGGTGTGGTCAGCAGAACCAGGGTAGGGATTCCCCCTGTACTCAGCGCTGCTGTGGCCAGCAGAACCAGAGTAGGGATTCCCCCTGTACCCAGCACTGGTGAGGCTGTAGCTTCTATCCTGGGTTTAGTTTTGGACCCCTCAGTCCAAGAAAGACATTGAGGGACTGGAGCGTGTGCAGAGAAGGGCAGTGAAGCTCACAACGGGCCTAGGGAATGAGTCTAGAGAACAAAAGGAGCAGCTGAAGAACCTGGGGTTGTTTGGCCTGGAGAAAAGGAGGCTCAGGGGAAGCTTCTGGCTCTGACAGGAGGTTGAAGTGCTGTGAGTATCATTCACTTCTCCCAAGGAACAGGGGACAGCAGAAGAGGAAACAGCCTCAAGCTGTACCAGAGGAGATTTAGCTTGGACATGAGGAAGAATTTCTTCCCCTCCAGGGCTGTTCAGGACTGGCCCAGTCTGCCCAGGGGAGTGATAGAGTCCCTATCCCTGGAAAGGTTTCAAAGCTGTGGAGATGTGGTGCTGAGGGCCATGATTTACTGGTGCCCTGGCAGTGCTGGGATAGTAGTTGGACTTGATCTTAAAGGTCTCTTTCAATCAAAATGATTCTGTGATTTCTATGCAGCCACCCAGGGAAGCACTCCAAGCTTGGGTTGGCTCTACACAGTGCATCCCCTTCA
Source organism: Ceyx cyanopectus (assembly GCA_013401355.1). Lineage (NCBI taxonomy): Eukaryota > Metazoa > Chordata > Aves > Coraciiformes > Alcedinidae > Ceyx > Ceyx cyanopectus. Next base: position 1,108 of record VYZU01024772.1, on the reverse strand, counting down.
TGCCACTGCCCACGCTGTGTGGGCACCAACAAAGTGTGGGACTTTCCTCTGGGGAAGGTGTGAAATGGCTCAGATGGAACATGGCCAGTGGGTTTGTGTCCCCCTGTCACATCTGAGCCCTTCTTCCTACATTGTGCTTCTCTGCACTGCTCATCTGGTGTGTAGGGTGGGTTTATTTATTTGTTTGTTTGGTGTGTGTGGGTTATTTATTTGTTCATTTATCTATTTCATAGCAAGTGCTTTCAGCCACACTTCTCATCCAGTGAAATGCAAAGTGCTTTGCTCCTGAGCCTGGTGGGTTTCTGTAGTCACCAGATGGAGATTTCCACGCAGGGTCTCACCCTCTCTTGACTTGCTCTCTGAATTTAAGAGGGAAAGTGCAGGGTTTTGAACTTTCATCAGTGATTTTCATCCTCCCCCCACCAAAAAAAAGAAAACCCACCTGAAAATCCTCCTTTCAGTCTAATGTGTACAGACTAAGCACACAAATGCACTTCAGCTGAAGAAGATTTTTGTCCCTTTAGTTCTCTGCTGGATCAAGAAAAAAATAAAGTGATACCTTTCTTGGTGTTCATTGAAAAAACATGCAAAGTAATTTTTAAAATGACTTTTCAGATGTCTCCTGACACAGCAGTGTAAGATTGTGTTTTCTGAGAAAGAGAGAAGAAAAACTGTTGCCATCTGAAGCTGTTTTGCAGGAGGTATTTTTAGGATGACTCAGGCCTAAGGCCTGAGAATTGTTCTTAACTGAAGGGAAAGAAAAATGCTGACATTTTCCGTCCAGCTGTTTTGGTTAAATATTTGAACGTGTCTTCCTAGCCTCTCGGGCAAGATAGGAGCTTGCATTTTTTTAGATGAAGCAGCTTGTTTGTTCTTAGCATCTAATCTGGTGTAAATCTGCTCTGGTTTCCCCTTAACCTGTAAACAAGAGTATGTGAGACTAAAAAAAGAAAAAGAAAAAGCCTTTTTTATTGTTTGAGAGCTGAAGTTTTGCATCTTCAACAAGATGCTCTCAAAGCCCCTTTTTCCAGTGATGCAGCTACCTGCAAATACATAGAATGAAAAAGATTTGTGTTTGGGCAATCTGCAGAAGCTTAATTCATATTTT
>VYZU01024768.1:15434-29519 GCA_013401355.1 Ceyx cyanopectus | reverse complement strand
TCAACACAGAATCTACTTGCCCTTTTCATTACTATTTAGTCAAAATAACTTACCTGATACATGAGAGTTTGACTGATCAATTGCTGAGAATAGGTGTCAATGTTTAATTTTATTGTTAGCTAAATGACTTTTAAAGTGAACATTATTACCATTCTTCCATTAATAAAAATATGAACTAGATAATATTTCTTTTTTTATCCAGTAATTCTGATTTTGTTTTCTGTTCCTAATTGTAATTTATTTTCTAACTTGTCTCATTAAAGATATTCCACATGGGAACATTGGAAATACAGGCATCCCATGAGAGAGAGAGACAATTCTGCCAAATGATTGTAACTCTAAGAAAACCCACAAAGAGAAAGAATAAGGGTGAAGCATTTTGTGACAACTGATATAATAACAGAAGGGTAATTGCCTCCAAGTTTACAAGGCAATAAATGGCTCTCAGCCTGATGAACATCAAAGCCATAGGCATTAAAGATAGGAGACCCCTCTGTACTTGCTAGACCTTTGAACTTTCAGTGTAGCATCTCTTGGAAACCAATATGAGTTTGATAGCTTTTAAACTTTTATTTTTTATTGAAACTTATAGTATCTTGACACGGATCAAATCATATAAAGAGCATAAGGAGAAAACCAGCACATCACCCCAAATGAAACTGAGCCAAAGGAGACTGCAGAGCCAGACCAAGGTGATGAGCAAGCCAAACTGATTTATGGCATTTGTGTTTGTCCTTATCTGAGTGAAACCAAACATCCTCATAATGTCAACAGTGAAAAGAGGATCTTAACTGTAGTCATGGGATAGAGGGGAGAGCTGTTTAGAGGTATCCCAGAGAGAAAACATGACAAAATCACCAAATTCTCTCCTGGACAAGTTTCATGCAATTCCTTTTCACCTTTCAAGTGACAAGTACATAGCACCCATATAGACCAAGTAGACAGTCTTCATGTATAGAGAAATAAAGTCTTTTGGGAGGTTAACAGTTCATGGCTACTACCACTTCCAACTCTAAGAATCTAGCTTCTGAAAATCACATTGTACTTGTTCAAAATATTAATTAGTTTAACCTTTAGAAGAAGTTTTGGATGAAAATTAACTCCTTTTATTCTTGGATTGTAGTCCTGATGTCCTTTGGAATTCAGCAATGCTTCTTTCCAAATATTTTGCATGAAGACTAGAGACACCCTGGGTATTTCTATTTATTTACTTGTTTGTGTTTCTATTTATCTACTTATTTTTTCTCTTATATATTGAAACTGCCATTATTTATAAAACAATTCCCTTATGTCTTAAGAAAATAATTACCTGTCCATAGAGTAAGAAATTATCATGTCAATAATCACAGTCAGTCACCTTCAGGCATAGAGTACTCAGGTGTATCTTACAGAACAACAGCTACTTGTTTCACAAGTTATTTCAAGTTTTTTCACCTATTTCAGCCAACTCCATTCAGCAATTTAATTTCTGGTCCAGGTAAATGAAAACAGGGAAATCTTGTGTTCTTAATCTTATACTCTGTTTCAGATCTCAATGAACTATTAACTTGTTTGTGGTTAAGAATTTAATGCTTAAGACAGTGGCAAGTGTTAATGTCATAGCTCTATGGGTTTTAGTGTTCTAGGTGTGGATGTATTTCTAACAGGCAATATATTTCTGTTTCATTATTTCCTACAGACATTTTCTTTATTTTTTTATTTGTTTGGTTGTCTCTTAACAAAATGCAGTGAGGTGTCCTAAGTTAGTCACAGATTTTTCTAATTGAGTTGTCAAGATGACTATTTCTCACAAACACATTTCCCCAGCAGTGCCATAAATGCTGAAGAGCTACAGATTTCTAGCTCAAAATATAGATTTAAACCAGGCAAGGCTTGGTCTATGGTCTCAGATAGGCTGTTAGAGTGATTAGAAAGGTCCTTTCTGCTCCTTCACTCCAAGAATCTGAGCCCAGGCCAGTGCTTGGAGCAAAACATCATTGTTGCCAGGGCCACAGCTCCCAAAGTGCCAGCCATTCCCCTACAAAACAGGCATTCAGCAGCACATTCATTCACATACTTTGCGTGGGGGTTGCTATGGTTTTGTTATGAAGAGATGAGGAAAGCTACTAGAATATCCTCTTTTTTTTTTTATTTATTTTTTTTTGTAAGTGTTCACAAAGGATTCTTGCCACCAAACAAACTTTCTGGTGCTAACAGTCACTGAGCATAGTTTCCTGGGTCTTAGTCCTTTCTGAATGATACTCCACTTCCTTCCTTCCTTCCTGTTGAGATAATGTCCCACGATGCAATCTTTGAACCTCTTCCAGTAGAAGCAGCTAACTGCATACAGAAATACTTTCTAGCAATCTCCAAAGTCACTTCACCCAGTTGAAATGCTGGTTCTGCTACTGGCCCTTTTCCAGCTGAATTTCTCCATGTTGCACAAATCCCTGTCGGGCATTGCATTATTAAACTGAATTTTTAATTTTTAAAATAAGGAATTTTGCCATGTGATGCCAGAATTTCAGGTTTTTTTTAGTCGTAAATTGGTCTCTTTCTCCTCTAAACATGGATCTATTTTTGAGGTTTCCTTTCTTACCTCCAGTTAGTCAATCTGAGATAGCAAAACCTTATTTGTTCTAATCTGATTGTGGTTCCCATTGTGTGCTGATTTATGTAAATACTGTCTGACTTGAGATGTCATGAGCTAAATGAAGAGACTCTTAAGTGTGAATACACACTCTCTGCATCCTTAAGATTCTTTAGGACCATTTCAGATGCCATAGGTGAAAAAAACATCAAAAATTTGCCTACAGGATTATCAGTAGAGTCAGATAACTAGTTTTAGTGTGCAATGTGAAAAGTAACAGTACAGTGAATATTGCTGTCTATCATTTTGACTTTCTGAAGTCTTGATGATCTGAATCACTGTCTCTGACTGCATATCTTAAGTCAGTGTTGTTTCCAAGCATTAATACTTCTCTTCAGCCCTGGAACCCTGAAGTACTTTGGAATACACAGGATAGGAAAGCCATGGCCACACTGGAGTGATTCTAGTGTAGAGCCACTAAGATAGTCAGCAGCTGGAGCACTTAACATAAAGGTCAATAAATCTAAGTTTATTCTTAGAGGAGTATTCTTAGTGGTGCCCAGTATGAGGATGAGGGGCAATGGGCACAAACTGGAACACAAGGAAGTTCCATTTGGATGTGAGGAAAAAGATCTTTACTGTGAGGGTGACAGAGCTGCTCAAAAGGTTATGGAGTTTCCATCTCTGGAGACTCAAAACCCTCCTGTATCTGCTCCTGTGTGGCCTGCCCTCAGTGGCAGGGGGGTTGGACTTGGTGACCTCCAGAGGTCCCTTCCAACCCCTCCCATTCTGTGATCTTTTCCCTGAGATGCTTGATAATCTGTGAATTATTTGCAATCCTCTGTATAGTTGATACAGCAAAGTTAAATACAGTATTTGTCATTCATCACTGTTTTCACCCACACATTCATTATTTCACAATCCATCACAGGATCCTTCTGAGCAGCTGAACCGCATAAATTTTCCATGTATTAATATTTTGATTAACAGCTTAATAAAAAATGACTCTCTGAAGAAGTGGTAGTGAAGCATAAGCATATTATTGTGAGCTNAGGACCATTTCAGATGCCATAGGTGAAAAAAACATCAAAAATTTGCCTACAGGATTATCAGTAGAGTCAGATAACTAGTTTTAGTGTGCAATGTGAAAAGTAACAGTACAGTGAATATTGCTGTCTATCATTTTGACTTTCTGAAGTCTTGATGATCTGAATCACTGTCTCTGACTGCATATCTTAAGTCAGTGTTGTTTCCAAGCATTAATACTTCTCTTCAGCCCTGGAACCCTGAAGTACTTTGGAATACACAGGATAGGAAAGCCATGGCCACACTGGAGTGATTCTAGTGTAGAGCCACTAAGATAGTCAGCAGCTGGAGCACTTAACATAAAGGTCAATAAATCTAAGTTTATTCTTAGAGGAGTATTCTTAGTGGTGCCCAGTATGANAGTAGAATTATCCCAGAAAAAATAACGTTGCTCTTTAAAACAAATATGCCTGTGCCAGAGAGGGAATTGTGAAGCTGTGAGAAATGAATGTGTGTAGGTGCTGTCAGAGCCTCTGAGTCAGCAGCTAACATTTCACGTTCAGCCTAAGTGCTCCCCCTGCATGCTGTGAGCCACCCTTTCCTGCTTAACTCTGCACCCACTGCCTGCTGCAGCCTGACACTGCCTCAGAGCTTCCAGAGCCCCGGGTGGAACAAACTGATGCACTGCAAATGAACAAACTGCTCACGCCGAGGAGACTTCGCCACCAGAGCCACCTCTGCCAGGGATGGGGTGGGAGGAGCTGAGAACACGCCGGGTTATTGCAGACAGATGAGTGCTTTTCTCTGAGGGTGAAGGTGAAACACCTGCAAGTGGGTCAGATGATTGATTTCTTTTTTTTTTTGACATAAAATCGATAATTAACAGAGACATAAAGGAAAAAAAAAACCCAACAAACATTTGTCGGGATAATTTCCTATTAATATTTAAAATGATTTCTGCATCCCTGGCACAGTTGATCAGCAGAGTGGCTGTTTTCTAAAGGCTAGCTCTTCACTGTTACACAGCATTTGTAATAAAAGACCTGTTAGTTTTGCTCTCTGCTGGCTCACTGCCAGCCTCGAATATGGTCACAATGCCCTGGAAAAGCTGTGTTTTCTTCTCTAACCAGCTCCTTTGATAGCAGAAAGACACCGTGACACGGAGCTGTTCTACTCTGAGTGCCTCTGATAAATTCAAACTGTCAGACACTGCTGGTCAAAGGTAAATGGGACATCAAGGGAAAAAAAAAAAAGCAGCACTAAGGAAAAAAAGCAGCACTGACCTTTTCTGCAGTGCTCTCAGTAGTCGGCGTTTCAGACTAGTTTAGCTGCTCACATAGCACTGAACAGGAGAAAAAAAGGATTTTCTGCATACAGCATGGCCTCTTTTGGTTTTTCTTTTGTGTGGAATTGTTGCCATGGCTTTTGAAGATGGGTAAAGTCTAGTGGAGAGATCCAGCTATAAATAAAAGATGATAATTTTAAGCAAGCTTTAAATCGATTAGGGGAAATGATGCAGTTTGCAAAGAAACCCTGCTCCACTGTGGATGATACCATCTGAAGATGTGGAAAACAACACCTGGGCCAAAAGATGCCACTCAAGCTCAAAATGTACAGCAGTGACCTGAAAACTGATAAGAAACCTGAGGAGGAGAGATTTGAGGAAAAAAAAAATGTTTATACAAGTAAAAGGTACTATTGCTGGACTCACAAGATCACAAGTCAAAGTGAGTCTGGGAGTTACCAGCTCTTTGAGGAACAGGCAGAGGGTTGGTGCAAATCCAAAGCCAGAGAAAAATCTGCACAAAGCAGTATTGATTTCTTTGCTGACATCTGTGGCATTTAAAAATCAGAATACTCTGTGCAATGGCTTCTCCCACAGAGGCAGAGCTTTGACTCACTGTAAAATGTGAGAGAGAAATTCTGTGAAGTCTCAGAAAAGGAGGCATCCTTCTATAATGTCCCCATCTGCCAAACCTCATGTGTCATTGCTGTTTTCTATAATTATTTTTTTTTTTCTACTGGTTTAAATGCAAGGAGTATCAAATCTCTTGTTGTTTTAAAAGATAGTTTTATCCATCAGACCTGATCAGGTAGAATGCCCTATATTGTTCAGTTTAAAAGATTACTACAGAGGTAAAAAAACCCAGCCTAGGTGAAAACACTGCCTCGTGGACAAGAATCAGTTATTTACTCAGAATCATCTAGAGCTAATCTGATGATGTATCTGCATAACAAATAAAGCTGATGATTTGTCCTGTTTTGTTGGATACATGATTCATGCTTATATGGTTACTCATGAGAGCATGATTTGATCTAATCCAAAAACAATCTGAGGAGCAATAGCTGAAACATTTGGACCCTGAGTCAAGCATATGTGTGGTTTTTAAAGTATGAATAAGTCTTATTTAGTGAACTCAATCCTGGTCTTACAGTTATTCATGTTTAAGTACATTGCTGGGCAAGAGAGATAAGCCAGTTGAAATAGGATGTGTGATAATAAAGCAAGTAAGTGCAAATCTGCACGAGATGCCAAGGGCTTGATGTTGTAAAAATGCCTCAGTTCAGTCCGTGAACACATACCATCTGCTAGCCAGTCAGACTGGGCTTGGGCAACTGGGAGACCCAGCAGTGTGGGTGACCCAGTCAACTGGTCAGCCTAAGTGTCCCAACACAAACTTCTGTTTACTTCTGTTTGTTTGTATATTCCTTATTCTATGGCAAATCTGACGTGGCTGCTGAAATGGATTCCGCATAGCAAGTGGCAGAATGAAGGAGGAGGGAGCTGTTGAATGGCAGAGGCAGNAAAAAAAAAACCCAACAAACATTTGTCGGGATAATTTCCTATTAATATTTAAAATGATTTCTGCATCCCTGGCACAGTTGATCAGCAGAGTGGCTGTTTTCTAAAGGCTAGCTCTTCACTGTTACACAGCATTTGTAATAAAAGACCTGTTAGTTTTGCTCTCTGCTGGCTCACTGCCAGCCTCGAATATGGTCACAATGCCCTGGAAAAGCTGTGTTTTCTTCTCTAACCAGCTCCTTTGATAGCAGAAAGACACCGTGACACGGAGCTGTTCTACTCTGAGTGCCTCTGATAAATTCAAACTGTCAGACACTGCTGGTCAAAGGTAAATGGGACATCAAGGGAGAAAAAAAAAAAGCAGCACTAAGGAAAAAAAGCAGCACTGACCTTTTCTGCAGTGCTCTCAGTAGTCGGCGTTTCAGACTAGTTTAGCTGCTCACATAGCACTGAACAGGAGAAAAAAAGGATTTTCTGCATACAGCATGGCCTCTTTTGGTTTTTCTTTTGTGTGGAATTGTTGCCATGGCTTTTGAAGATGGGTAAAGTCTAGTGGAGAGATCCAGCTATAAATAAAAGATGATAATTTTAAGCAAGCTTTAAATCGATTAGGGGAAATGATGCAGTTTGCAAAGAAACCCTGCTCCACTGTGGATGATACCATCTGAAGATGTGGAAAACAACACCTGGGCCAAAAGATGCCACTCAAGCTCAAAATGTACAGCAGTGACCTGAAAACTGATAAGAAACCTGAGGAGGAGAGATTTGAGGAAAAAAAAAATGTTTATACAAGTAAAAGGTACTATTGCTGGACTCACAAGATCACAAGTCAAAGTGAGTCTGGGAGTTACCAGCTCTTTGAGGAACAGGCAGAGGGTTGGTGCAAATCCAAAGCCAGAGAAAAATCTGCACAAAGCAGTATTGATTTCTTTGCTGACATCTGTGGCATTTAAAAATCAGAATACTCTGTGCAATGGCTTCTCCCACAGAGGCAGAGCTTTGACTCACTGTAAAATGTGAGAGAGAAATTCTGTGAAGTCTCAGAAAAGGAGGCATCCTTCTATAATGTCCCCATCTGCCAAACCTCATGTGTCATTGCTGTTTTCTATAATTATTTTTTTTTTTCTACTGGTTTAAATGCAAGGAGTATCAAATCTCTTGTTGTTTTAAAAGATAGTTTTATCCATCAGACCTGATCAGGTAGAATGCCCTATATTGTTCAGTTTAAAAGATTACTACAGAGGTAAAAAAACCCAGCCTAGGTGAAAACACTGCCTCGTGGACAAGAATCAGTTATTTACTCAGAATCATCTAGAGCTAATCTGATGATGTATCTGCATAACAAATAAAGCTGATGATTTGTCCTGTTTTGTTGGATACATGATTCATGCTTATATGGTTACTCATGAGAGCATGATTTGATCTAATCCAAAAACAATCTGAGGAGCAATAGCTGAAACATTTGGACCCTGAGTCAAGCATATGTGTGGTTTTTAAAGTATGAATAAGTCTTATTTAGTGAACTCAATCCTGGTCTTACAGTTATTCATGTTTAAGTACATTGCTGGGCAAGAGAGATAAGCCAGTTGAAATAGGATGTGTGATAATAAAGCAAGTAAGTGCAAATCTGCACGAGATGCCAAGGGCTTGATGTTGTAAAAATGCCTCAGTTCAGTCCGTGAACACATACCATCTGCTAGCCAGTCAGACTGGGCTTGGGCAACTGGGAGACCCAGCAGTGTGGGTGACCCAGTCAACTGGTCAGCCTAAGTGTCCCAACACAAACTTCTGTTTACTTCTGTTTGTTTGTATATTCCTTATTCTATGGCAAATCTGACGTGGCTGCTGAAATGGATTCCGCATAGCAAGTGGCAGAATGAAGGAGGAGGGAGCTGTTGAATGGCAGAGGCAGGGCTGTGGTGTGGCCTGGAGGGTGGCACTGGCCACACTTCTGATGTGGGTAGATCAATATTAGAGCATCTGATCATTAAAGAATGATCAGTGCCCCTTATATTGGGTTTATGTGGCAAGGGAACCCACACCTGAGTAGTCCATTACTGATGTGGAACAGGCTGCTCAGGGAAGTTGTTGAATCACCATCCCTGGATGTGTTTTAAAGCTGTCTAAATATGGTGCTTAATGATGGTTGAGTTTGATGATGGTTGGATTGATGAATTTAAAGGTTTTTCCAGCTGTGGCAATTCTGTGATTCTGTGTTAATTACTGATTACTGTCCCATTGTTGGTTCTGGGGTATGCCACTAGTGGTAGCACCTAGAAATAGATCTAGTTTATGGCTTTTCTAACAACAGTCCTAGTTGTGAATTGGAGCTGCAGTGTTCTGGATCATATCTTGGGACAGCTGTAATAAAGGAGCTGGAATCTATCTACTGTACAGTAAATTAAAAAATTCTGTTCTTGCATCAAGGCAGATAAACTTGCATTGGCTGATTTGTCAGTGTGTGCATACACAACTGAGAGCAAAGTATGAATTTTTTCTATCACATGTAAAAAGGNTTTCAGTCCTTAATCTCAAATAAATCTTATTCTTTCACCCTGAGACCTTAGAGTTTGATACTCATGTGGATTTTTCTTGTCATAACTGCTAGTAACTGAGATTTAAGATGAAATCCTTGAACATAGCAGGCAATACTAGACATTATGTCTCAGTGAAGAAATGCAGAGTCATCCAACATTCTAATAATATCTGTGAATTCCATCTTTACAGACTAAAAGGAGTCCTGGTGTTTATCTTCTGCTTCTCCTTTGCATAGGAGATACATGATCTTCTTTTGGGTAGAAGTGATTTTGAATCTGAAACTTGTATTTGTGCTGAACATATTTCACCTGTTATATTGCTTGCTCTAGTATCATCTTGTTCTACATTGTCACATATATTTCTGTGTTAATTATGTTTACTGTGGAAACAACCACAAATATATCACAGCAATATTTGCACCACCCTTCCTTGAAAAACTGCCACCCAATCAAGCGTGGTGTTGTGTGTAATTGAACATTGGACTGTGAAAACATAATTAAAAGTACCCAGAACAGCACAAATATGAATCTTTGAACCCTTAAGGATAATCAGATTCTTTGCCATTCGTGTGGATGTTTCCAAACCCCCTTTGACAGTGTTTATAGTGGCACATCACAGCACTTAGGAACTGACATATCAANTGTTTTCTATAATTATTTTTTTTTTTCTACTGGTTTAAATGCAAGGAGTATCAAATCTCTTGTTGTTTTAAAAGATAGTTTTATCCATCAGACCTGATCAGGTAGAATGCCCTATATTGTTCAGTTTAAAAGATTACTACAGAGGTAAAAAAACCCAGCCTAGGTGAAAACACTGCCTCGTGGACAAGAATCAGTTATTTACTCAGAATCATCTAGAGCTAATCTGATGATGTATCTGCATAACAAATAAAGCTGATGATTTGTCCTGTTTTGTTGGATACATGATTCATGCTTATATGGTTACTCATGAGAGCATGATTTGATCTAATCCAAAAACAATCTGAGGAGCAATAGCTGAAACATTTGGACCCTGAGTCAAGCATATGTGTGGTTTTTAAAGTATGAATAAGTCTTATTTAGTGAACTCAATCCTGGTCTTACAGTTATTCATGTTTAAGTACATTGCTGGGCAAGAGAGATAAGCCAGTTGAAATAGGATGTGTGATAATAAAGCAAGTAAGTGCAAATCTGCACGAGATGCCAAGGGCTTGATGTTGTAAAAATGCCTCAGTTCAGTCCGTGAACACATACCATCTGCTAGCCAGTCAGACTGGGCTTGGGCAACTGGGAGACCCAGCAGTGTGGGTGACCCAGTCAACTGGTCAGCCTAAGTGTCCCAACACAAACTTCTGTTTACTTCTGTTTGTTTGTATATTCCTTATTCTATGGCAAATCTGACGTGGCTGCTGAAATGGATTCCGCATAGCAAGTGGCAGAATGAAGGAGGAGGGAGCTGTTGAATGGCAGAGGCAGGGCTGTGGTGTGGCCTGGAGGGTGGCACTGGCCACACTTCTGATGTGGGTAGATCAATATTAGAGCATCTGATCATTAAAGAATGATCAGTGCCCCTTATATTGGGTTTATGTGGCAAGGGAACCCACACCTGAGTAGTCCATTACTGATGTGGAACAGGCTGCTCAGGGAAGTTGTTGAATCACCATCCCTGGATGTGTTTTAAAGCTGTCTAAATATGGTGCTTAATGATGGTTGAGTTTGATGATGGTTGGATTGATGAATTTAAAGGTTTTTCCAGCTGTGGCAATTCTGTGATTCTGTGTTAATTACTGATTACTGTCCCATTGTTGGTTCTGGGGTATGCCACTAGTGGTAGCACCTAGAAATAGATCTAGTTTATGGCTTTTCTAACAACAGTCCTAGTTGTGAATTGGAGCTGCAGTGTTCTGGATCATATCTTGGGACAGCTGTAATAAAGGAGCTGGAATCTATCTACTGTACAGTAAATTAAAAAATTCTGTTCTTGCATCAAGGCAGATAAACTTGCATTGGCTGATTTGTCAGTGTGTGCATACACAACTGAGAGCAAAGTATGAATTTTTTCTATCACATGTAAAAAGGTTTATGAAACCTAAAATGGCCCATCTGGCACTTTTCTTTAAAAGATACCCAATGCAAATGAAACACAAAGAAGATGTAAACCAGCCAAAAGTAACAAATGCAAAGTCTAGAAAACTAGAAACAGAAGTAGGTAGATTTAATTCTCCTGGCACATCAGAAGATTGGTTTTGATTCATATTGAATTAATCAATCATTGTTGCTATTAAACCATCATCACTTTCATATTATGTAGCCATTTTTTCTTTCCAAAGTTTTTTTTTTTTGCTTTCTCTATAACCCCTTTTATGATTCATTTGTTCCTTATTCTCNCCTTGAAAAACTGCCACCCAATCAAGCGTGGTGTTGTGTGTAATTGAACATTGGACTGTGAAAACATAATTAAAAGTACCCAGAACAGCACAAATATGAATCTTTGAACCCTTAAGGATAATCAGATTCTTTGCCATTCGTGTGGATGTTTCCAAACCCCCTTTGACAGTGTTTATAGTGGCACATCACAGCACTTAGGAACTGACATATCAAGGAGATTTACTGAAACAAATGGCTCATGAATTGTGGATCATCATCTGAAATCCCACAGCACTCAAACTGTGTTTTACACTGCATTGTTAAATTGCAAGTTCATGCCTTCCATCACATCTTGTAACAGCTCAATTATTTACAAATAAGATCTCTATTTTTTGGATAAAAAAGGATCTTTTTAAAAGAAAAAGACCAGCTCAAAACCAAAAATATGGCCATCAGTGGGTGCATTATACATATATTTAATAATATAATATCAGGTAATTTGATAGAAGTCATCTAAACTTTACATAATTTAGTATTTCATGATAGATCTTGATCTCCTGTAGAAAACTAGAATGTTTAAGGATTTGTGAGGAGACAGAACAGTTTTCATCCTGGAAGGGGGGGAGGGCTTACAAAATAATTTTTACAGAATTACTTGAAAAACTCCCAATCTTAAATTCTGTTCTCAGTTAGATCCCTGTCTGACTCTACTCATGCAATTGAACTCTGAGGTGTAGGAAACATCTTAACAGCAATGAAAGGATCTTTTCAGTCTTCAAGCTGTCCATATCCTCCCAGCTCATGANTGGTGCTTAATGATGGTTGAGTTTGATGATGGTTGGATTGATGAATTTAAAGGTTTTTCCAGCTGTGGCAATTCTGTGATTCTGTGTTAATTACTGATTACTGTCCCATTGTTGGTTCTGGGGTATGCCACTAGTGGTAGCACNATGCAAACAGAAATGGCAGTGCCAAATACAGTGGTATTTTTTGAACATATTCCAATTGGAAACAATCAGTTTGACAGAGAACATCAATGCCAGTAGAAAGTACATTTGAGTTTCTGGGAAAGATATTAGTGTATACTGAGCATTAGAAACTTCCTCAGAAGCCATTATTGTGAATAGTGTCAAGAAAATACTGCAGAAAAAGCAGCTCATCAGATCCAGATGACTAAGAACTACCTATTTAAAGAAATGCATTATCATGTCTGGTTTCANTGCAGTGTTCTGGATCATATCTTGGGACAGCTGTAATAAAGGAGCTGGAATCTATCTACTGTACAGTAAATTAAAAAATTCTGTTCTTGCATCAAGGCAGATAAACTTGCATTGGCTGATTTGTCAGTGTGTGCATACACAACTGAGAGCAAAGTATGAATTTTTTCTATCACATGTAAAAAGGTTTATGAAACCTAAAATGGCCCATCTGGCACTTTTCTTTAAAAGATACCCAATGCAAATGAAACACAAAGAAGATGTAAACCAGCCAAAAGTAACAAATGCAAAGTCTAGAAAACTAGAAACAGAAGTAGGTAGATTTAATTCTCCTGGCACATCAGAAGATTGGTTTTGATTCATATTGAATTAATCAATCATTGTTGCTATTAAACCATCATCACTTTCATATTATGTAGCCATTTTTTCTTTCCAAAGTTTTTTTTTTTTTTGCTTTCTCTATAACCCCTTTTATGATTCATTTGTTCCTTATTCTCTCTGTCTCCATTCCAAAACTAAATATCACTAATGACAAACTTATCATCTTCCTGGTGTTTATCTTCTGCTTCTCCTTTGCATAGGAGATACATGATCTTCTTTTGGGTAGAAGTGATTTTGAATCTGAAACTTGTATTTGTGCTGAACATATTTCACCTGTTATATTGCTTGCTCTAGTATCATCTTGTTCTACATTGTCACATATATTTCTGTGTTAATTATGTTTACTGTGGAAACAACCACAAATATATCACAGCAATATTTGCACCACCCTTCCTTGAAAAACTGCCACCCAATCAAGCGTGGTGTTGTGTGTAATTGAACATTGGACTGTGAAAACATAATTAAAAGTACCCAGAACAGCACAAATATGAATCTTTGAACCCTTAAGGATAATCAGATTCTTTGCCATTCGTGTGGATGTTTCCAAACCCCCTTTGACAGTGTTTATAGTGGCACATCACAGCACTTAGGAACTGACATATCAAGGAGATTTACTGAAACAAATGGCTCATGAATTGTGGATCATCATCTGAAATCCCACAGCACTCAAACTGTGTTTTACACTGCATTGTTAAATTGCAAGTTCATGCCTTCCATCACATCTTGTAACAGCTCAATTATTTACAAATAAGATCTCTATTTTTTGGATAAAAAAGGATCTTTTTAAAAGAAAAAGACCAGCTCAAAACCAAAAATATGGCCATCAGTGGGTGCATTATACATATATTTAATAATATAATATCAGGTAATTTGATAGAAGTCATCTAAACTTTACATAATTTAGTATTTCATGATAGATCTTGATCTCCTGTAGAAAACTAGAATGTTTAAGGATTTGTGAGGAGACAGAACAGTTTTCATCCTGGAAGGGGGGGAGGGCTTACAAAATAATTTTTACAGAATTACTTGAAAAACTCCCAATCTTAAATTCTGTTCTCAGTTAGATCCCTGTCTGACTCTACTCATGCAATTGAACTCTGAGGTGTAGGAAACATCTTAACAGCAATGAAAGGATCTTTTCAGTCTTCAAGCTGTCCATATCCTCCCAGCTCATGATGCAAACAGAAATGGCAGTGCCAAATACAG